>CM051240.1:130538767-130768039 GCA_027917425.1 Gastrophryne carolinensis | reverse complement strand
AGGCATTCGCATCGGCTGAGGCTCAAACATCTGCCCTATAAAATTTGGCAAATATATGAATTGAAGACCAAGTAGCGCTTTATATACTTGTTCTACTGAAGCTAGATGTGGAAGCCCCAGAGACTCCGATAGCTCATGTCGAATGAACAGTAGTCCTAAAGGGAGGAACCTTCCCCTTAGGGATATAGGCTCTTACCACTGCCTGTCTAATCCATCAGCTGATGGCAGACTTAGCTAGTGGAAGACCTATCTGTGGACCCTCAGGTATGACAATAAGGAGTCCAAGCTATAAGAGATTGTGTAGCAGTGAGATTATATATTAGTGGTTTCACTAAACTCACTACATCCAGCCAGTGAAGAACCCCCTTCCTTATCGGACAATGGAGCAGGACATAAGGAAGGCAAAATCATCACTTCATTAAGATGAAAAACACCTTAGAAAGAACAGCTTCTTGTCCTTATGCAACACTAAATAAGGAGACTTAACTGATAAGATGCTAATTCAGAAACCTGCCTTACTGAGGTTATTGCCACTAAAAAGATAACTATAAGCATCATTAGCCTTATTAACGCATCTATCAATGGTCCAAAAAGGAGGACCCTGAAGAGCTGATGAAACAAGTTCAAGTCCCAAACCGGCAGAAGTGGCATACCAGGAGGCCGCACATGAGCGATAAATTCATTCTCAGATATGGATTTCTGAAAGAGGATAGATAAGAAGATATTTGTCCTTAAAACATACTCAATTGAAGACCTTCATCAAGACTCTTCTGCAAAAACATCCAAAATTCTGGCGGCAGAAAGCTTTACAAGAGAACCCCCTGGTTTTTCACCAAGGGATAAACGCAAGCCAGACTCTACAATAGATCATTGATGAAGACTTCTTCCTGGCCTGAATCATAGACTGAATGACTCTGGCAGAGAGGCCTCTTTCTGTCAAGATGGAGGTTTCATAACCAGGCCGTCAAATCAAAACTTGTGAGTTGGGATGCCCTAGAGGCCCCTGTGTGAAAAACCGTAATATCGATAACTCTGACATCCTTACTATGTCTGAGAACCAGCTTGTTCTTGGCCAATGAGGAGCCACCGGAATAGTTGTGCCTCCCTCACAGGCTAACTCTTCTAATACTCGACCCAGGAGTGGAATCAGAGGGAATGCATAAGGAAGCTTGAATGCTGACCACTAAAGAGTCAGAGCATCTGTTGCATTGCTAGAGGATCCCTGGACCAGAACACAAACTTTGGAACCCTTCGATTGTGCTGTGATACAAGAGATCTATGACTGGAATCCCTCAGTGCATGCAAAGAGATTGAAAGAACCTTGACTCAGAGACCATTCCCCCTGATGCAGGGACTATCTGCTGAGATGATTGGCCTGCAAGTTGTTCACTTCAGGTATATGTACTGTCGAGATGCATGAAGCCTGCTTCTCGACACAAAGTAAAATCTGGTTCACTTCCATGAGGGCTCTCCTGCATCAGGTACCCCCCTGGTGGTTGATACATGCCATCTGAATCCGGACAGGATGCCCCTCAGATGGAATGTCCAATGTCTGAGAATAATAGAATTGCACTCAGTTTCAGGATAATATATGTAGTCTGCTCTCCTCTCAGACTCCCTGGATCATCCATGACACTTCCCCCAATCAGCTAGACAAGCATCTGTGGAGATGATTTTCCACTGTACTGGAAGGAAGAATTTGCTGATCTGAAGAGGCCAAAGACACAGTCAACAGGGTAGTCGCTAGCTTGGTGGCCAAGTCCTTGGCCTCTTCAGATCAGCAAAGAGTGATCCAGAGTCTGTGTGCCTTGATCCCAGATCCCAAGCAAATCATAATGACATAGTATGTAAGGCTGAATAGAAACTTTAGCCCATTCAGTTCAGACTTCTGCCATCTGCAAGGGTCCTGTGTGAAACTGAGCAAGAACACTGCCTCTAAGTAAGACACCATCAGGCCCACAAGAGACCCTGCACCCTGGCCTGAAGTAAAAATCTCTTCTGTTCTGCAAGAAACACTTTTGCCTAAGACGTGTCTAAAGACATTCCCAGAAACTCTAAAAGAATTCGACTGGATAGACAGTCTGTGCATCCTTCCGGGGCCCCTGACATGATGGGGCCCATATAAAACAGATAATCTAAGTAAGGGGTTATATGTATACTCTGAATTCTTAGAGAAAACATGAGATCTGCCAGCACCTTGGTAAACACCCCTGGTGCTGATGATGGACCAAAGAGTAGCTCCACAAAACTGAAAATGTAGGCCACCTACAGTAATGTAGGTACACATCTTCATATATATATATATATATATATATATATATATAATATATATATATATATATATATATATATATATATATATATATATATATGTATTGTGGTTATAAAGTCTCCCGCTGGAAAACATCACTGTGGATCAAACAACTCAAATCTCTAAAAGGCGAGATACGGCAGATCTCGATGCTTCTGATTTCTGCGGAATTCGGGAGACCCCTTGAGCAAGAGAATCTCCAAGGAGGTCTGGCTTCTAATTAGATCTTGTAACCTGAGGGTACAACTTCTTGTATCCAAAGATCTATTGTATGAAGCCTCCAAGTCAAAATGCAGAAGCTTTCCTCCCACCTGCAAGGGTGGAGGCGTCCCTTCCTGCCTGAGCAGGCTTTGAAAGGAGCTTGGCTTTATTCTACCACCCAATGTCGCCTTAATTAGGGATCTTGTCTTATTCAAATCTCTTTGGATCCCAAAGAGGCAAAACCTCTACCCCCAAGAAAAGCTGGAGGATTAGAGGCCCTGCGGAAACATTATTAGATTTCGGCTACTGTGGCAGAATAGTAGACTTACCAGTAGGCTGCTTTAGTATGTCAACTAAGCACTCACCAGACAGACGTCTCGCCTTAACCCTTTCGCTGCCAGCCTACCTGGAGTTTTTGTCACCCTTGGTGCCAGACCATTTTGCACTATTTTGCGCTCCCCATGTTCAAATGTGATTTTTGAAGGGATTTCCAGGAAAATTATATATTGTTTTTTTCAGCAGAGTCTGGGCTTTAACATGAAATGTCTTGTTTGTAATTTTTTAGGTGTATTCTCAATACTTTTGGGTGAAATATGTGCAAAAAAATAAAAAAAAATCTATTTTTTGCAATTTGTAGTGTTTTTTTGTAATAAAAAATGTAAGTTTGTCAATAAAATCTTATTGCATGTGAAACCCCAATTAATCCCGGTCACAGCGTTACCACATATGTATAAGTAGACACCCTTTCCTGCCCAGGAGACTCCCCCAAACTGAAACAGCGCTTTAGGAGATTTTCAGATAAAATACAACTATGCACTGCGCTAAGCGCACCTTGCGGTCTTTCCAGAAAAAGAACCCTTTAAATTTGAAATACTCCCCAAAAACTATATATTCTCTGGAAGTATACACCTCAGGCTTTCTAGGCGTACCAGGTTTGTTGACATGGGCGCAATTTTCTGGGAGTAATCCCTCAATCAATTCTTTGGTTGCACAGAGTTTCCCTAAAAAAGAATAAAAAAGAAGAATCAAAGCCACATTTTCCTAAAAAAAACTATATGCAAACAGAAAAAAACAAGTAAAATCTGAAAAATACCATTTTGTGAGTACTCACCTGAAAAATGGATATTGTTGGTGTGCCACACACCCCGCTTCACTTCTTAAATATTCATCACTTCATGGGTTAATCCACCACAGGTGACGTAGTGCAGAGAGGAAGTCTTGTAACGAGCCCCCTTCCGGCCCATATATACCTGGTACCTCCCTTCAATCACCAGTATATTCAAAAAGCAGTAAAACAAGGTACCAGTATTCCACCAGTAACCTCCAAAATCAATTTTGATATAAATAAAAAAGGGCTTCACCATATAAATGCTTCGGTAATACCGAAAAGGGCGGGTGTGAAGCGGGGTGTGTGGCACACCAACAATATCCATTTTTCAGGTGAGTACTCACAAAATGGTATTATTCTTGGTGTGCCACACACCCCGCTTCACTTCTTAAATATTCATCACTTCATGGGACATCCAAAAGCAGTGTCCACAAGGGAAGGGCATCTCAAGGCCAGGTGAAGCATAACTTAAATGACTGCAGTCTGCAGAACATTGCGGCCAAAAACAGCATCCGCTGAGGCCCGCACATCAACTTTGTAAAACTTAGAAAAAGTGTGAACAGAAGACCAGGTGACGGCCTTACAAACCTGTTCAACAGAAGCTTGGTGCTGAAAAGCCCAAGACGCCCCAACAGCGCGAGTGGAATGAGCAGTAATACGAAAAGGGGGAACTCTTCCCTTAGCAGAATAGGCCACAGTAACGGCCTGACGTATCCACTTGCTAATGGCAGATTTGGCTGGTCCCAAACCCTTCTTAGGCCCATGGGGCACAACAAAAAAGGAATCCGTCCTACGGAAAGGAGACGTGATAATCAAGTAGTACTTAACACAGCATACTACATCCAAACAATGCAAAACCCTCTCTTTGTCATTCTTAGGATTAGGAAACAAGGAGGGAAGAACAATATCTTGGTTCAAATGAAAAGCAGAAACAACCTTAGGAAGAAAGTCTGGCTTGAACCGAAAGACCACCTTATCCTGATGCCTCTCGAAGTAAGGCGCCTGGATAGTTAAGGCCGCCAATTCTGAGTCACGCCGGACAGAAGTGATCGCTACCAAGAAGACAATCTTCTGAGTCAGGGTAGACAAAGCAATATCTTGCAAAGGCTCAAAAGGAGGAGCCTGAAGAGCCGAAAGAACCAAATTCAAATCCCAAACCGGGAGTAATGGTTTCCTGGGAGGCCGCACATGCGTAACCCCCTGGAAAAAAGTTTTAACTAAAGGTTTAAGCGCAACACGCTTCTGAAAAAGACAGATAAGGCAGAGACCTGCCCTTTCAATGTACTTAGCTGGAGACCAGAGTCCAGCCCTGATTGTAAAAACTCCAGAATCCTGGGGACCGAAAGGACCCTACAAGGAAAAAATCTTATCTCACACCAAGTGATATAGGCTTTCCAAGTCCTATAGTAGGTGATGGAAGAAGACTTCTTCCGGGCACTGATCAGAGTCTTAATGACTGAATCAGAAAGACCCTCCTCCTTCAGGATGGAGGTTTCAGCAGCCAGGCCATCAAACCCAGCGCTGGTAAATTGGGGTAACACAATTGACCCTGAGTGAGCAGATCGGGCCGAAGAGGCAGAACGAACTGGTCCACTGCCAGCCAAATGATGTCTGCGAACCTTATTCGTTTTGGCCACCTTGGGGCCATGAGAACGGCGTACACACTTTCCAGAGCAAACTTCTGAAGAACTCTGCCCAGCAAGGGCCACGGAGGAAACAGGTATAGAAATCCCAGAGCTTCTCAGTTCAGGGACCTGACGTCCACTGTCAGAGCCAGAGGATCCCGGGAGAGTGACACGAAGCTCGGGAGCCTGTGATAGCGATGAGGGGCCAACAGGCCCACCTCCGGAGTCTCCCATTGGAGACACAATAAGAGAACCACCCGAGGATGGAGAGCTTATTCTCCCAGACGGGGAGAGCACTTGCTCAACCGGTCCGCTACCTGTTCCATCACCTCTGGAATGTAAACCGCCGAGAGACAGGGAACATGGAACACTGCCCATGTCTGGATCAGGGACATTTCTCTGATGGGTAAGTGGGGCCTCCACTGCCCCTGAAGCCGCAGCTCCTTCCAGAATCTGTCCCATCCCGACAGACTGGTGTCCGTGGTGACACCTCTCCAAGGGAGGGTCAGGAAAGACCTGCCCTGTACCACAGGAGGAACTGCCGTACACGGGAGGACAATCGGAAGGACTGCTCCAACAACAGAGGCTGCTGGACCCAACACGCTAGCAGAAATAGCTGAAGTGTTCTTGTGTGAATTTGGGCAAAGGAAAGACACACTCCGTCTTGATGAGAGTTCAGGCCGGGATGAACCGACCCCTGAATGGACCGCGAGGGAGGGTGAGACTCGAGGACGTACCTTTTCCCGCTCCGAACCTTTGAAAGGAAGGCCTACCGGAACTTGTCCCCCTGAAGGGACCACGAGGCTTTTTGCGTTGTGGCATCTTACCATCTTTTGCGACTGAATCAATTTTCTCCCCAAACAGACGCAACCCCAAAAAGGGGAGAGCTGTGAGTACCTTTTTGGAAGCCGTGTCTGCTGACCACTGACGCAGCCATACTGACCTGCGAATAGCCACCAGCATAGCTGCCGCCTTGCTACTCATAGTCAGCGCATCGTCCTGAGCGGCCAGGACATAAGCCACAAAAGATTCACACTGCTTAAGTGCAGTGAACTGTTTGCAAGCGGGATCAAGATCCTCATATAGCCCCTGAATTAGGGACTTAATTGCCAATAGAAGAAGGGCTGAAGCACATACCGGGCGCAATGCTGACCCGGAATAGATAAAACCATGTCGAGCGTATTGGTCAATCCTGCGATCTTCCCCATCTTTGGGGGTAGTGGTCTCAGCAGATTGTACCATAGCCGAGCTGGAGAGTCCTAGTACAGGGGTATCGACGTCCGGAGGGACAGACCACAGCCTCACCAATTCTGGTGGAAAAGGATAACGCTTTTCCCAACTGGAAGGAATTCCAGATAACCGTGTGGGATGTTCCCATGTTCCCAGTTCCCATGAACCACCCTCTCAAAGTGGTGCTGTCTGGGGAAAAAACAAACTCGGCTGAGGCTCTTTAAATAACTGACCCTTTGGCGGGGCGGCCGCCTCAGGCGTATCTAAACTCAAAATATTAAACATTTGAGCCAGAATGGAGGGGGTGTCAAAAACAACCCCCTCTGACCAATCGCCGATCTCATCAGCCACATGCTGACCTGTCGGCTCATCTGACTCCGACGGGAGTTCATCCTCGTCAGGGGATCCATCGGACCATTCCACAGGTTCACAAAACTGGTCCTGTGGAGCCGAAGGTACCGGAGTCAGGTGCCTTCGTTTTGTAGCGGTTTTAAACGCTGCTTTAACGGGCATCATTTTCCGGGGGCAGGGCTGTGCTGCTGCCTCGGAATGCGAATCCCCACTTTTGACAGTGTCATGCGGGGTCCGGAATAGGGATGGAGAGGTAGGAGATGATGAAGGATGCGATGGCACCGCAGCCGAAGCAACGGACTGGCGCGCAATAGTCTGTTTTGCACAAGGGATGCAAATAAAGATATCATCAGCTGGGAGTGGAACCCCACAACCTACACACTCCCCAAACGGAACAGCAGAACCGTTTCCGGAATCTACGGTAGCCTCCATATGGTGATTTATGGTATTCGCAATAATGGGACTTTTAAGGCATAAGCCGACCCGGGATGCCCCCTTTATTTTAGTAATGTCCCGGAAGGGAGGATTTATAAAAATTTTTTTTTTTTTTTTTTTTTTTTTAAGTTTAGGTCCCCTTTAATAGAAACTATATATATATATATATCTATATATATATATTTATATATAGTCTATGTATATAAACATTCAAATCAATCCCAATAATTAGCCAGGCACATAGAGCCAGAGGGCTAGCATAAGCAGGGATCCCAGGATCTGCAAGGCAAGAAAACAACCATCAGATCCTTCACATGTGTATAACATATAAGTATGGCACCAAGTGCCCTTAAATGACGCCCCCTTGATAATAGTGATTTCTCACTGTATTATTAAACAATATTCCCCATTTAACGGCCCCCACGGGAGGGGCCGCTTACCTGTACAGCAATCAGCCGGTAAGCCTGCAGCCAGCAGCCATGAGCCGGCAGAAGACAAAGTGCGGCCGTGCGCCCACGTGCCTTCCTGTTTTGAAGGAAGCTGGGACGCTGGGCCCGCCGCTGACGCCGCATGACGTCGGCGCCGCGTCAGCGGGCCGGCCCCCCCCCCTACGCCGATCAGCTGGAACGCTTTACAGCTGATCACAGCACGCGCGTCCAGGCGGCGGAGGGGGGAGGGTAAAAACCGCATGTGCTGACAAAGCTCAATGAATGCCAGGCGAGAAGAGGGGAGAGGGGGGAGGGGTAGGGGGCCACAAAGCAACCAACTGCCAGAGAAGTGGCCAGCCCATACCCAGCGCAAGCTGCCCTAAAGCAGACCCAAAATATACACATGCTACAGTGAATGTATAAACATGACATATATGTTAACATGCAGTGATACAGTGAAACACACATACTAAAGCACACCCTCACCACCCCCCCCTCCCCCCATAGTGAAGGGAGAAGGGACCGAACGGGAAAGAAGGGGCTACGGGGACCCTCGGGACAGGGGCATCCCATTTCCGGATCACCATGCCGGTTCGCCGCATTGCCCCACGCATGAGGTCGAGCGGTAGGAGATAAGCTCCTAGGGACTTAAAGTGCCATCTACCATTTGCCCGGTGAGCAGCCAAGGCTGGGAGGCTTCCTATTTCACCATAAAGGTATACAAACTCAAACCGGGCAGAAATAGACCAAAAGGGGGGTGGCGGGGTAAGAATACCCCGGCCTACCTGTAAGCAGGAGACTTCCAACTTCTGACTTGTCAGCAAGCAGAGAGAAAAAATACTGGTGATTGAAGGGAGGTACCAGGTATATATGGGCTGGAAGGGGGCTCGTTACAAGACTTCCTCTCTGCACTACGTCACCTGTGGTGGATTAACCCATGAAGTGATGAATATTTAAGAAGTGAAGCGGGGTGTGTGGCACACCAAGAATAAGCAACAACCCCCGAACAGAACAATACCCAACATGCATAGGTACTGTCAAGGGAAGAGTTGCCAAACACCCCAAAGTAAAGCATGCGCATAACGGTAATTTTGCTTAAAACTTTCAGCTCTGCAGACAAAGTGCGCACCTTGCGATTTTTCAACCAAAACAACCCTTTAAATTTAGAATATCCCCACAAACCATATATTCCCTGAAAGTACACATGTTAAGCTTTCTAAGAGTACTGAGCTTGTTGTAGTGGGCTCATCTTTCTGGAAGTAATCCATTGAAGAATTCTTAGGTTGCACAGGGTTTCCCTAAAAACAATTATAAAAAAGCAGAATAAAAACCATGTTTTCCTAAAATATCTGAAAAGCGCAAGGTCCCCCGAGCAGAACAATACCCAACATGCATAGGTACTATTAACCCTTTTAATTGTCAGCATGCTTGAAGTTTTGTCACCCTCTGTTGACAGGTCATTTTTCCCCATTTTGCGGCATGATTAACCGTGATTTTTGCTGGAATTTCCAGAAAAATTATATACATTACATATACATTTTTTGCAGCAGAGTTTAGGCTTTAACATGAAATGTCTTGTTTGTAATTTTTCTACTGTTTTTTGAATATTCCTGCTTAAAAAAAAAAAAAAATATATATATATATTTTTTAAACAATTGTTTCCTTTATTTTAAATAAAACCTTTTTTTTTTTTAATGAAAACCATATTGCATGTGATAGCCCCATTTCTCCCGATTACAACGGTACCACATATGTATCGGTAGCCCCCCCATTCTTGCCCTGGAGACCCCCCAAACTGAAAAGAGCACTTTATTACATTTACAAATAAAATACAACTACTATCCACACTATAAACATAAGGGGTTAATTAAAAAAAAAAATGACATAGGGTCCCCCTAGGGGGGGGCATTTTTTGGGGTCATTTTAAGGGTTTAGGGTTAGGCTAACCCCTTAAAAATTAAATAAAAATTACGTAAGGTCCCCCCTCCGGGGGGGGGGGGGGGAACCAATTTTTTTTTTAATTTTAAGGGTTAGGGTTAGGCTAACCCTAACCCTTAAAATTAAAAAAAAATGACATAGGGTCCCCCTTACCCGTCATAACCAGCCCAGGGCCAGGTATGGGGGCTTGTAGGCACAGAGTGGGGGGGCCAGCTTTTGTGGCCCCCCACCCTGCAGCCTACGAGCCCACATACCCTGTGTGGGCCCGGGCTCTTCTGCCCCCCCCTGGGCTTTGGGGAGGCAGGTAATTGGGGGTGCGGGGGTTAATGGCAAGCCACTCGCTAGTTGCAGGTGGCTTGCCAGACCCCAGCCTTGTGAACTGGTATAAGGGGTCTCATAGACCCTTTACCAGTTCACAAAGGGTTAACATAAAAAAAAACCACCACACACAAAAATGTCATTTATTAAAAAAAAAAAAAAAAAAAGTTTTTTTTTTACTTTACTCACCTCACGGGCCTCTTGCTGCCTCTCCTCGGCTCAGCTGTCAGATGCCCTGGTGATCACTGGCCAGAGGGGGGGGGGGCAGGGGATCAGAGCATCCCCTGCCCCTCCACTGCTCTGCCCAGCGATCACCAGGGCATCTGACAGCTGAGCCGAGGAGAGGCAGCAAGAGGCCCGGGAGTGACGTCATAAGCCCCACCCCCAAAGGGGCGGGGTTTAACAGGATGGCGGCGCCCGTCGGGAGAGGAGGGGGAGAGCCCTTTCAGGCTCTCCCCTGAAGCTGAAGAGGCTGGGGGGGGCGATCGGAGGCCCCCCCAGTGAAGAGGAGACCCGGAGGGAGGCAGCGCGACTGCAGGTAAGTAAATGTCATTTTTATTTTTTTAATTTTTTTTTTACAGTAAGCAGCTGCTGCTGCCAAACGGGGGGTGGGGGGCTATTCCGGGGGCTCTCCTGGAGCCATCCGACCCCCCACGGGGGATTGGATGGCACCAAATTAAAGAGGAGACCCAGCCAGATCCAACGAGGGGTCAGGTGAGTATTTGTGATTTTTATTTTTTTTACTAGCAGGGGGGAAAGTCAAGCACGTAGATTCTACGTGCTTGGCACTTAAGTGGAGTAGAAGCAAGCACGTAGAAACTACGTGCTTGGCACTGAAAGGGTTAAAAGGGGAGTCCTGTCAGATTCTTTAGAGAGGCTGCGTCAGCTGGCCATTGCTTAAGGCCACCACCAGAGCTAGGCCGCTGGCACTTAAAGTGGACCAACACCCAGGATTTTGACTATCCTGGGTTTTGGTCCACTTCGGTGGGGCACCCCGATCGTTGGTGCCCCGCTGTGTGAAACCCCCCAGAAAGCCCCAAAAACTCACCTGTCCCCGCTCCCACGTGACCGCTGCAGCCAATCCCCGTCGACGGACAAGTGAGCGCCCGCCGCCGCCGCCTCCCGTGCGTCACTCTTACAGGGAGCGCGCCCGCGCCGGCCATTAACAAACGGCCGCACGGGTGCGCGCCCTGCTAGAGGGATGCACGAGCGGCGGCTCGCGCATGTGCCGCTGGATCGAGGCGCAGGTAGGTATTTCGGGGCTGCCCCGCAGGCCCGATGCTGATCGACTCGGGAATCTTATAGATCTAGTCTCATGGCCTGGAGGAGGGTCTATAGTGAATGTCTGTTGTGGATATGTTCGCCCTACATGCTATACTTCTTCTATGTGCTGTAATGTCTCTTTATGTACTGTTAAAAATTTCAATAAAGATATATTGCATAAAATCCTGGGATCTATCGACATTTTGACCACTGAAACCCTTCCAAACTACGTCTTTAAGCCAAGCGGACCAAAACCCACTGAACTTGTAAATATATTTGGCCCTGCCGATACTCCCTTCTTAGATCTAGAAATGGATATAATCACTTTCCAAATAGTCCTGGAACACTGATTTTTTTCGCTGTCCCTCTCTGTAAGATGGCAGGAGATCAGACACGCAGGAGATCACACACAACAGTGACAATGAATGAGGAGGTGGAGCTTTACAGCGTAAACAAGCTCCATTATCTGGGATTAGAGCACAGCAGGAGCAGTCAAAATTAGCAAAAGGTACTCCTCATGGGAGGAGCAATTCAGGGGATGCAAGTTAAAAATTTAGCTTTTGGTCCGCTTTAAGATCCATTCATATCTTTTGTAATAGCAGCCCATTATTTAGTTGAGTCAGAAGGTCAATCGTTGCCGGAATATTACAGACCCAGATATTTCATATTTTGATGCTGTCAATCAAAATTACATTTTCCCAAGTCTGTGTTACTTTTTCCCAAAAGAATCCCCATAGCTGCAGATTTTGCATAGTTTATTTCCATATTTGAGACCTCGTTGAACTAAGTAAACAACCCCATTGAGGCTGGGATAGAGGACTCAGGTTCTGTAATAAAAAAAAAAATCATATCCTCAGCATAGGCAGACTATTTATATTCCTCTTGACCTATTCGAACTCCACGTATATGTGGATGTTCTTTTAGGCTACGCAACAAAGGTTCAAGAGAGAGTATAAATATTACAGGCGACATGGGGAAACCTTGACGTGTGACATTTGATTGAGA
Organism: Gastrophryne carolinensis; assembly: GCA_027917425.1. NCBI lineage: Eukaryota > Metazoa > Chordata > Amphibia > Anura > Microhylidae > Gastrophryne > Gastrophryne carolinensis. The sequence continues at coordinate 130,755,826 of CM051240.1, read as the reverse complement.
GAAGCCCTCTGATCTTACCCTTGCTGCCCTTATTTATGCTGTTGGGTTTTAATGCAGGGCCATTACCCTATTAAGCATCCCTGACCGCATACCCAGGGACTTAAAGACCTGTTGAATCCAGATTCAATTTAGTCTGTCAAAAGCTTTGGTTGCGCCTGTAGATAAAAAAAAAAATCAACAAGCTTTATTGCTGGATACGGATCTTTTAAATTATATTGTCCATTTCCTCTTGGCCTTAGACAAACCCCACTCGTGCCTTTGATATTAGATCTGGTATGTATATCATAAGTCTATTGACCAGGGCTTTAGCATATATTTTAATATCTGTGTTCAGTAGTGCAATCGGTCTGTAACTAGAACAGTTACACAGATCCTCCCCCCTTACAAACACTACAATCTCTGCCTCCAGTAGGGATCGAGGGAGCGACATGGGGAAACCTTGACGTGTGACATTTGATTGAGAGAAGCCCTCTGATCTTACCCTTGCTGCCCTTATTTATGCTGTTGGGTTTTAATGCAGGGCCATTACCCTATTAAGCATCCCTGACCGCATACCCAGGGACTTAAAGACCTGTTGAATCCAGATTCAATTTAGTCTGTCAAAAGCTTTGGTTGCGCCTGTAGATAAAAAAAAAATCAACAAGCTTTATTGCTGGATACTGATCTTTTAAATTATATTGTCCATTTCCTCTTGGCCTTAGACAAACCCCACTCGTGCCTTTGATATTAGATCTGGTATGTATATCATAAGTCTATTGACCAGGGCTTTAGCATATATTTTAATATCTGTGTTCAGTAGTGCAATCGGTCTGTAACTAGAACAGTTACACAGATCCTCCCCCCTTACAAACACTACAATCTCTGCCTCCAGTAGGGATCGAGGGAGCTTCCCTTCCCCGGCTGGGCCCTCAAATGTTTTGTGGTAAGCGCGTATCTCCAAACAGTTTGTAATAAACTGTAGGGAACCCATCTGGCCCAGCAGTCATATTAGTTTTTAATTGGGAGATAGCTGACTTGAGTTCCTCTTCAATTCTTCTATGGCTTTAGGTGGCATTTTAGAGTCTATTAGGATTTTTTTCATATTTGACTACATTGATTGTAAGATTCAGCTATCGGTATTTTATACAGCTTTTTATAATATTGTGCAAATTGATGCAGAATTTCCTCAGGTGCTCTATATTCTTTGCCAGTCTTATCTATTATTCTTTTAATCGGAGCTTCCTTCGGCTTATCGTAACAGGACCTGGTAAGTATAACTCCGCTTCTCATAAAAGCCTGAGCTGACCAGTGCATTTCTACCCAAACATTTATATACCTAAATATACATATAACCACATAAATTTGCATGCAAGTGCTGTGCAGGAGCCGTTGTGTAGACATTTCTTCCGAGTCTTCCTGAGTCTTTTCTTCCTTCGTTCCCTTTGTCTATTTCTATTTTCTGAGTTGTTTTAAATCCTTTCTTCTTCCCTTTGCCTGGGTCTTCTTGGTTGACCACTGTGTGACCTTGGGCTACCAGAGTGGTCACTCCTTCGACTGCATTAGTGCGCCGCTCAAGATGTGAATATGCAACTAAGCCACAGTTTAACCTTGGTGGGGTGGTCATCATTCTTTTGTTTGCTACGGGATGCAGAAGGGCTATATAACCAGCGCTTCGCATCTTCAGGCGCTAAATCGTGAGCTAATGCTTGACAATGTGCTTCTATACTGTATCCTAGCATGTCTTATGCCAACTTCTGATGACGCACCTATGTAACCATTAGTAGTTGCGTTTTTCCAGAATGAGCTGTGCAATGCTTCCTATACCCACATACAAAGGATTTTTTTTTTCTATTTACAACCTTTATTGTAAAACTCAATAAAATACTATTGAACATTAATGTTTGCATCAGGGCCCCCTCACATTTAGTTGCGCCACTGCCCCTAATCAGATTTTTCAGCCACCCATATCAATAAGCAGCTAAAAAACCTGGATTATAAAGTCCTCCAAGCTCATTGTCCTTGCCCAAGAAGATTGATGTCATTCTTATTTTACTGACGCATATTTCTCTTTTCTTGCACAGAAACCGAAAAATCTGTTGTCATCTGCTGGGCATTTCCATCATTGTGTGTAAGGTGGCTAATAATCATCGGGGATGTCCAGCTTTTCCAATAGCCATATCACATAGCCAGCCTTTATGGTGTCTACACTGTGTAATCACACAAGGAGCTATCACGCTCTCCCCCTGTTTAAGGAGGCGGCAGGAGACATCCTTCAGACACCCCTATAGAGAGAAAGCTCAAACCTGGCTCAGCAGGTCTTACATATTTTCCCAATTTCTTTTATCCTTTATCTGCATCTTCATCTCCATCTGTAGCCTTTTATTTTTTTTTCCTGATTTTCTTACTAATAGTTTCTCCTTGCCTTTCTCTGTCACACATTCCCTACTTCACTCTTCCCTCTCTACTTTCCCTGCAGCCCTTTTCCACATTAGGTTTTCTTGTTTTTACCTTCTCCAGTTCGTTCTCTCTGAAAGGTAAGACTTTTCTTTACATTCTGGGTACCAGCAGCGGCATCACTGAAGTCTCTGGAAGAATAGCCAGCAGACAGAGCTGTCCAAAACAATACTGAACTACCCTGAAGTGCAACTGGATACCATCCAACAGAGAGGAGATCCCTACAGCATTACAGCTGCTCAGCATTACCCGGCAGCTGATTTTAAAAGCTCATGAAATACCACCTCAACAACACTAAGATTTTACTACTGCTTGGCAGAGACATTTTCCAAGTACACAAGGTACGGTAGCATTACGCTCCATTTCCTCAACGCCTTGATCTAGGTTGGGTCATAGTAGACTATATTTGCATAGACAAAATTATGAAGTCTACACCAGTCACTTTGCCAGATCATGCTCAATGGTCCGAAACAGCTGTCTTTAGCCATGCCAATATCATTAATGCGTGAAGAAAAAGCAAAGCAAAGTGAGTGTCAGCAAGAACCTTAATACAATAAATTCCTGTCTCAGGGTGACAACCTGGGAGTTAACATGCCCAATACAACTAGTGACAACAATATGGCACCTGCAGAAGAAATGAAAGAACTCCTCATGTTATGGATGAGGAATTCAAACAGCATGGTAGCACCACTACATGTACATTCTCCAAGAGAGAGATTAATAAAGACTTTGACTCCAGAATGATCTTAAAAATTACTTTGAATCAAATGCTGGGCCGGAGGTGGCGCCTGGGATCCTATAGGAGTCCCACAAATGCTTCATCAGGGGGGTACTGATAGGGCAGGGGACCAGAATTAAGAAGGAGAAGTTGGAATGCATCGCAGGTCTCCTCAAAGAAATAAAGAGACTAGAGACCCTGCACAAGAAATAACTGTCAGCAACCCATATATCGACCCTTACTGCGTTAAGAAAAAAACTGAAAACAGCCTGCTGTGTTAGATTGAAAGCACAGATGGTAAGATGTAGACAGGCTTTCTACGAGTCCGGAGATAAATGCGGCAGAATGTTGGCCAGGGCTCTGAGGGCGGAGAGGGTCACAACTTTTGTACCTACAATAACAGATACCCGGGGAAAGCTGGTTCATGGGGTAGAGGACATTGCCGAAGAGTTTCGCAAATTCTATAAGGATTTGCATAACTTGTCTGCACCTCGGGAGGGTGGTTTTCAGAGGAGATGCACGCAGTACATTGAGGACTCCGGGATGCCCAAACTCCTGGAACAGGTTGTTGCAGAGTTGGAGAGTCCTATCTCAATGCTGGAGTTGCAGAATGCTTTGGCTAGCACGGGCACAGGCAAGACGCCAGGTCCTGATGGACTGCATCTCCAGTATTACAAAAAATTATTTCCCATACTGGCCCCCGAAGCTTCTGCTAATGATGAACTCCATCACTGAGGGGATCCCCCCCCCCCGTGGACACATTAAGGGCACATATAGTGGTGATCCCTAAGGAGGGAAAGGACCCTAACCTTTGTGCAAGTTATAGACCAATTTCCTTGCTCAATGCGGACATCAAACTCTTTGCTAAAATCCTGGCGTCTAGGATTGCCCCGCACCTGCATGCAGTGATAGGTCCCGACCAGGTGGGTTTCAGGCCTCTTAGAGAGGCTAGAGACAATACCACCAAGGTGTTGAATCTGATACACCTGGCGCAGAAACAGAACACGCCCGCCCTCTTGCTCTCAACCGACGCCGAGGAAGCCTTTGACAGAGTCAAATGGCAAATCATGAGATAGGTGCTCAGTCATGTGGGTCTGAGCCCAAACATGCTGAGCTGGATAGAGAGTTTATATAGCTCTCCCTCGGAGTCGGTGAGAGTAAATGGCTGCCTGTCGGGATCGTTTGAGATCTCGAACGGGAAAAGGCAAGGGTGTCCTTTGTCGCCACTGATCTTTATTCTGACTCTTGAGCCTTTCTTATGCAGGGTGCGGGGAAATCCAGATGTCAGGGGGGTGGAGAACACCTCGGGGCATTACAAGGTCGTGGCCTATGCCGATGATTTAATTTTTTCTCTGTCCTGCCCAGAGGTCTCACTGCCAAGGAGCTCAGGGAATAGGGGAGTCTCTCGAGCTATAAGATTAAGTCCGAAGCATTAAATATTAACATTCCCCCATATAGGTTTGAGAGAATTAAAAATGCCTTCATGTTCCGCTGGGCCATTGAGAGTGTAAAATATCTGGGGACAAACATTGGCAGTGACCTCCTAAAAATCTACGCCTTTAACTTCCCCCCGCTGCTGAAAAATTTTGAGAGGGAGACGGCCAGGTCAAGCAAGGGGAAGCTCTCCTGGTTCGGCAGATGTAGCATGGTTAAAATGACTCTCCTCCCCCACCTGCTCTATCTCCTTCTGGCTCTCCCGGTGTTTACCCAACGCTCATTCCTCCAGAAGGTTCGCTCGGTTTTCATTAGCTTTATCTGGGGCGGAATAAAGCAGAGACTGAGGAGGGAGATCCTGACCAGAGTAAAAGAGCAGGGGGGCGTGGGTGTACCGGACCCCATATTGTACCATTCCGTGACGCATCTCTGTAGGGTGGTTGACTGGTGTGTCCAGCAGTGGGTGGGGTTGGAGCAAATTTTCCTAGAGATCCCGGTCAGGGGGGCACCCTGGGTGGCAAACGAGGGGGGTAAAATCAGGAGACAGCATCCCACAATAGGTCCCACGCTCAGGGTATGCGAGGTTTCAATGTCAGGAGATCTCCCCCTCCCACATGTACCCTGTCTTGGGTAACCCACGCTTTACGCCAGGCTGCAGAGCCTGGATGGAAGCAAATATATACAGAACGGGTCACTTCACCTCAGAGGGTGGTTGGGCGGACCTGGATGAGTTGGCTCTGAGGGCTGGGATCCCTAGATGGTCCAACTGGCAGTGTATGCAACTGCAGCACTTTCTGGCTTCCCTACGGAGGCATGGGGAGGGTGGACGGGTGCTTACGATCTTCGAGGAGATGTGTCGAAACAATGAAACAGAGAGACATGCCCTCTCGAGGATATACAAACTGCTAGTGGCCCGACCGGATGCAGTAGACCCGCCATACCTAGACAAATGGGAGAGAGATCTACATTTAACTTGGACGCCCAAGCAACGCCAAAAGATATTGACACTTCCGCATAAGTCCTCAATATGTACTCGAATCCAGGAATCGGGGTATAAATTGCTTTCAAGATGGTATAGAGTCCCAGCGGACCTCAACAGATGGTTCCCAGGAGTCCCCCCAAACTGTTGGAGATGTGACGAGGGGAGGGGAGACTTGTTGCATATATTTTGTCTTGCCCCAAGTTGAAGGAATACTGGACCCAGGTTAGGCAGGTCACGGAGAGGGTCTCGGGTGTGATGGTCCCTAACGACCCGGCTCTCTGCCTCCTCCACGCCTCGGAGATCCCCTTGAAACGCTACCGGAATTCCATAACGTGTCACCTGCTGAGTGCAGCAAAAGCCTGCATCCCGCAGGTGTGGAGGAGTAGGGAGCCCCCCTCCATCAGTAGCTGGTGTCAGAGGGTAAACGACATCATGAGGTTTGAGGACCTCATGTCCTCATGTGACGATTCTTACGAGAAATTTGCGGTGACATGGTATGGTTGGATGGCGTACATGGAGACGCCAGAGGGCAAAGCTCTACTTTGTCCAAGGGCGGAGTTTCCGCCCCTCCCAGAAGCCCCCTCCACTGAGAGGAGAGAGTAACGGGTGAGCAATATGCATGAGAGGCCTGTGCCCCTCGTGGGCTTGAGTGGAGGATCCCCCCATTGCCATTCCCCCACTGCCATTCCCCCACCTGCCTCTTCCCCCTACCTTTTTCCCTTCTCCCCACACTCTTTTGTGTTCAACTCCAGCTCGGACTGCTTGTATTTCTTTGATGTTAATTGCCCGAGAAATCCGGAATGCCTTGCAGTTTGAAATAGAGCTTAATCTAGGTGTACATAACAAAGAATACCTGTGGCTGGTTAGAAATGTTTTTATTGATTTGTGCTACAGGGAGAAGAATTGACATTGTATGCTTTGTATCTGTCGCATGCTGGACCTGTTGTAATGTTCTTTTTTTCTGAAAATCTTCAATAAATAAATAAAAAAAAAACAAAGACTTTGACAATAAGGTCACAGACTTCAGAATGGAAGTGCATGTCTTCAGCAACAACCTCTCTCCCGCTGTCCTTCCCGACTCAGGACAATCCCAGAAGAAGAAGTTTGGTTCTGCTGCTTGTCAGTAGAAACCACTGACCATCTCAGCACGCCATAGGAGATGCTACATGTTTCTAACCTCAGACCTCGCAAGATCATCTCCAACAGCCAAAAGGTAATGTAGACTCTTCTCTTTGGTGATCATGCTGTCAACTTAAAGGACTTGGTTCTCGGTTCTGATATTGCTTCTATGCGACACAGCTTAAGCCTGCAATGGGGCATTCAACAGGACACTTTCACATTCTAGGTATCAACCTCCGGAAAACCTTTCACCAAATGTGAGGTGTTATCTGTTGAGAATAGAATCTACAACCCTCTTGGATTTATGCCCCCTATGACCATTCAAGGCAAAGTTCTACTGAGACATCTTACTACTTTCTCTGCAACAAGGGACCATATCTTTGAAAACATTGGAACAAATCCAAAGCCCACGAAATCCATTACAATTGTTGGCAGAAAGGAAATCCAAATTTCAACAGATACATCTGTTAAGGCCAAATATGCAGTGGACTACCTGAACACATCATATACCAACAAGGAATTTTCCAGGCTAAGGCCCAACTAACTACAGAGCCTGAACATGCTAAGCAAACATTAACTGCATGCATGCAGTTGTAACAACAGTGGAAACTACACACCGTAAGGACTTTGAATTTAACACCATCAGTCTCTCTGCTAACGCAACAGCACTTCTGCATAATGGCAACACAGCAAAGCCCATCACAAAGTGCCATTCACCAGGCCAGTGGCATTTCACCTTAATGGGCTTTAAAGGTCAGTGTTGTGTTTCAGCAACCGATTGGGACAAAACATGGTCACTATCCTCACAATTCCCACTTGGTGATCCTTTCTCAACTGTAGCTGATACCACCTACCAACTGGTGAGTCTGACAACCAGTGAGGAAGCCTGGCCCATGGACATTTTTGGACTGACACCTCTTACCAGAGAAGAGGTCACATGAAGTGGACTTATCCATCCTGCACAGCTCATGGCGGGGAGCATGCCATCATGGGCTGTGTAGTACAGAGTACCTTTGCCATGCCTTTGAACATTGACCATGCTACTGTTTGGATTGCATGCTGTACCACAGAGTACTTGTCATCCTTTGGTACATTGACAAGCTCCTACGAATGCGTGGGACATTTGGATTACAAGTTATTTCATGTTGCATTATTGGGTTTTTGGAGGTCTGGCCTATGGCAGCCTCTTTAACATGAAGAGTGTGTTTTTTCCATCTAGATTACTAGCATTTTATTTCCTGTTCCAGCACCTTGTGGATTATGAACAATCTTCAAGAACATATTTATCTTCAGGTTTATAATTACTTAGGAATGTTATGCTGTTGCATGTTTTTCAGGTCCCAGGATATACCGTTGGACAATTTATGGATAATATATAACTAGAGATGAGTGAATCGATTCGGACGAACCCGAATTCGTTCCGAATTTCAGGAAAAATTCGATTCTGAACGAATCAGAATTTCCCTGCGATTCGTTCGATCGAAGTTTTCCTTTAAACTCCATTTATTTCAATTACAGCCATTGTAAAATGGTGGATGGACATGTCCCCTGGGGCAAGTTATCATGGGAAGGTCACATGCAGCCTATCAGCAGCCAGGAAGCCCGGTGACGTCACAGTGCTATATAAACGGCGGCCATCTTGCTTGTGCGCATTTCAGCCTTGCATTGCAGACAGAACAGAGGTTGCTGCAGACAGGGAGAAACTGACAGGCAGGGAGAGTCAGGGAGACCCACACAGTGCCAGGGAGAGCCAGGGAAAGATAGGGAAAAATCGGGAACGATCCAGGAAGGGACAGCAGAGAAAGTGACAGGGAAACTATTTTTTTATTTTCACTTCACTTCATTTGCCAGATCAGTTTTAAATTGCTTTTTTTGTGCTGTAAATATTCCTGGCCACTGTGCATCCCATCTTGGCAGTGGCATAATTAACCCTATCTGTTACACACAAGCATTACTTATAACTCGATTAGTTTTAATTTTTTTTGTATGCTGTAAAAACCCCAGCCCACATGGGCATACTATTTCAGCACATTTCACCCTATCTGTTGTACTAAATCAGCTTCTAAAGGCTCTGTTTTATTAATATATTGCATTCTGAATTGGTTTTGTGCGTCCTGTAAAAACACCAGGCCACATGGGCATCCCAACCCAGCACATTTCACACTGTTATACTAAATCAGCTTCTAAAGGCTCTGTTTTATTAATATTTTGCATTTTGAATTGGTTTTGTGCATCCTGTAAAAACACCAGGCTGCAGGGTATCCCAAACCAGCACATTTCACCCTGTTATACTAAAGCAGCTTCTACAGGCTCTGTTTTATTAATATATTGCAGTTTGAATTGTTTTTGTGCGTCCTGTAAAAACACCAGGCCGCATGGCATCCCAAACCAACACATTTCACCCTGTTATACTAAATCAGCTTCTAAAGGCTCTGTTTTATTAATATATTGCATTTTGAATTGGTTTTGTCAGTCCAAAAACACCAGGCCAATGGACATCCCATATTAGCACATTTGACACTATCTGTTACACACAAGCAGCTGTTAAAGGGGATTTCTTCTAACTAGATTACAGTTTTAATTGTTTTGGTGTCTGCTGTAAAAACCCCAGGCCAATGGGCATCCCATATTAGCACATTTGACCCTGTTACACACAAGCAGCTCTTAAAGGGGATTTCATCTAACTAGAGCACAGTTTTAATTGTTTTTGTGTCTGCTGTAAAAACATCTGACCACTGGGCATCCCATATTAGCACATGTACCCCTATCTGTTACACATAAGCAGCTCTAAAAGGGGATTTCATCTAACTAGAGCACAGTTTTAATTGTTTTTGTGTGTGCTGTAAAAACCCCTGCCCACTGGGCATCCCATATTAGCACATTTAACCCTATCTTTTTACACACAAGCAGCTCTTAAAGGGGATTTCATCTAACTAACAGTTTTAATTGTTTTTGTGGCTGCTGTAAAAACCCCTGGCCGCTGGGCATCCCAAACACTAGCATAAATATTTCAAGACTACCTGTCTAATAACTGCTTGCATTTTATAATTAACGTCACTTTTCCACAATCAAGGGAGGCCACCTCTGTATGTGAGCAGGGGGCATTCAAAACACTAGCATAAATATTTCAAGACTACCTGTCTATTAGCTGGTTGGATTTTGTAATCAATGTCACTTTTCCACTATCAAAGGAGCCAACCTCTCTATGTGAGGAGGGGGCATCCCAAACACTAGCATTAATATTTCAAGAGTACCTGTCTATTAACTGATTGCATTTTGTAAAGAAAGTCTTGTTGGCAAATTGCCAGCAGCCATTACCTTTAACCGGGGGGCATCCCAAATATGCTAGCATGTGTATTTTAAGAGTGCTTACATTGGAGCAGCATGGGGAGCCCATATATTGCCTGAAAGACACACCCTGGAGTTGGCAGCAGCATAAGGAGCTACCATGCTTCAGCTACTACCATGGATCAGCCATTGGTGGCTGGAAATCCTGGCTGAACCATGCCCGATTCATCTTCACAAAGGTGAGTCTCTCCACATTTTTTGTGGACCGACGAGTTCTCCTTGGCATGACTATGGCCCCCGCTGCACTAAACACCCGCTCAGATGGCACACTACTCGCTGGGCAGGACAGCTTTACCAGGGCAAACTCTGCCAGTTGCGGCCACAAGTCAAGTTTGGCTGCCCAGAAGTCCAGCGGGTCCTGAAGGTGCATTGGCATGGTCATGTCAAGGTATGACACTACCTGCTGGTTCAGGGCCTGCTCCAGGTTTTTCTGCTGCTCATGATTAGCCTCACTATGCGGGTCGCTTGTGATTAGGGTGTGATTCTGTTAGTTGTTATCTGATTCCGACCCGGCTTGATCGACCATTCCTGTCTGCTGCCTGTACCGACCTCTGTTTTTCTGATCACGAACCTGCCTGCCCCTCTGGATACCCCGTGATCTCTGACCTCCCGGCTTGACCCTTTGGCTACTCCTGACTACGCACCTGTACTCTGATGCACCCTCCGGATTGACTACCTGTGAACGGCCTCGGCTTCGGGATACTCTTGTGGTTCATCGGCCTTCACCGTAAGCAGCCATCCTTTGCGCCTATTAAGACCAAGGAGCAACCGTGTCCGTTGAGGTGTACCTAGCATCCCGGCAAACCGGGGCTTGACTATACGCAGAAGCGGCGGTGGAGATTGGGGGTTGCCTGCTTACAGAAGGCTGGTGTCCCGCTGGGCATCACAGTATGGACCATGGCATCTGCCATGCAGACAGGCATCGGCCAACTGACTACGTAGAATGTCTCTGTAGTAGGTCAGTTTGTCCTCCCTCTCAGTGGGTGTAAAATAATGCCCCCATTTTGTGCAGGTAGCGAGGGTCCAATAAGGTGGAGAGCCAGAAGTCATCCCGCTGACAAATGGAGACAATTCTGCAGTCACTACGCAAGCATGTGAGCATGCATCGTGCCATTTCTGCAAGTGACTCGGGGGGAGCATATTGCCACAGTGTGTCTGGGTCCTCTGTCTCGCCTTCCTCACAACCCTCTAGCTTCTCTGGCTGCTCCTGCTCCTCCTCTCCTGTTAGATGACTAGATAAAATGGCCATTTTGTCAAACCTAAACTGTGCTTCGCTGTGCCCCACCCCCTCCTCCTCCTCCACTTCAGCCCCCACAGGCTTTATGTGGCCGTGAAATGTAGGCGCCATGTCTCCAGTGCCCTGACCGTGGCTCAAGGCAAACCATGTGAAGAACAGCGTGAGTCCTGCACACATGGTAGGCTGGAAGGGCACAAAAAAAAATAAAAAAATGGAAAAAAATACAGAAAAAAAAAATATTAAGAAAAAACAAAATACAAAAAAAAATTAAAGATGAACAAAAAAATTAAAAAATATTAAAAAAAGACAATGGAAATATATATATAAAAAATAAAAAAATATATATTTTAAAAAAATACAAAATATTAAAAAAAAACAAACAGAAAATGAAAAAAAAATACAAAATTAACAAAAAAAAATTGGATACATTTTATATGTTATTGTTATTATGTTATGTTATATGTTATTGTTATTATGTTATATGTTGTTATATGTTATTATTATAAATGTGTTCAAATAAGATAAATGTTAACAATAAATATGTAATTGTCAATTAGGCACTTTTTTCTGTGACACCATTGCTAAGTGCAAGTGCACTGTCACAGGCACAATGGCCTAGGAGCGTGGAGGCCACAGTGGAGGGACCTGTCCAAGTTGCTGTTGTGGTTGTGCAGGAACCACAATCACCCAGTGGTGCTAAAAGGATAAGTATTGTCCCTGACCATAGGTACAGCTCCCGACGTAGGCACTGCCGTGCACTTTGGTACACACTGACAGGCTAAAGGACTGGCCCACCTTCTGTTCAACAAAATTGTACAGGGCTGGTACTGCCTTCTTCGCAAAGAAATGACAGTATGGGACTCTCCACCTCGGCTCGGCACAAGCCATCAGTTCTCTGAAAGGTCCACCAACTCAAAATGGATGGACTGCAGCACCAGCAACTTTTTCTGATTATCAGATCATCCTCACTGAATAGTAGAGCTGAACCCAAAGCATTAGATATAACCGACAGTTGACTGGGGGTGTCAGATCTCACTTGTGATGCAGTGGATGATCGTGTTAACCAATGGATGATGGCAGATGGGTTGCTGGTCAAGACACGACCGCTAGCTAATACTGGGAGTGTGTCTTTAAGCCAATTTTTGGGCTCCTGCTGCCAACTCCAGTGTATCTTTCAAGCTATGTTTGAGCTCCTGCTGCTGCTTGCAACTCCATGGTGTCATTCAGCCAATTTTTGGGCTCCTGCTGCCAACTCCAGTGTCTCTTTCAAGCTATGTTTGGGCTCCTGCTGCTGCTGCTTGCAACTCCAGGGTGTCATTCAGCCAATTTTTGGGCTCTTGCTGCCAACTCCAGTGTCTCTTTCAAGCTAGGTTTGGGCTGCTGCTGTTTGCAACTCCAGGGTGTCATTCAGCCAATTTTCGGGCTCCTGCTGCCAACTCCAGTGTCTCTTTCAAGCTATGTTTGAGCTCCTGCTGCTTGCAACTCCAGGGTGTAATTCAGCCAATTTTTGGGCTCCTGCTGCCAACACCAGAGTCTCTTTCAAGCTATGTTTGGGCTCCTGCTGCTTGCAACTCCAGGGTGTCATTCAGCCAATTTTGGGCTCTTGCTGCCAACTCAAGTGTGTCTTTCAAGCTAGGTTTGGGCTGCTGCTGCTGTTTGCAACTCCAGGGTGTAATTCAGCCAATTTTTGGGCTCCTGCTGCCAACTCCAGTGTGTCTTTCAAGCTATGTTTGGGCTCCTGCTGCTTGCAACTCCAGGGTGTCATTCAGCCAATTTTTGGGCTCATGCTGCCAACTCCAGTGTCTCTTTCAAGCTATGTGTGGGCTGCTGCTGCTTGCAACTCCAGGGTGTAATTCAGCCAATTTTTGGGCTCCTGCTGCCAACTCCAGTGTGTCTTTCAAGCTATGTTTGGGCTCCTGCTGCTTGCAACTCCAGGGTGTCATTCAGCCAATTTTTGGGCTCATGCTGCCAACTCCAGTGTCTCTTTCAAGCTATGTGTGGGCTGCTGCTGCTTGCAACTCCAGGGTGTAATTCAGCCAATTTTTGGGCTCCTGCTGCCAACTCCAGTGTGTCTTTCAATCTAGGTTTGGGCTGCTGCTGCTTGCAACTCCAGGGTGTCATTCAGCCAATTTTTGGGCTCCGGCTGCCAACTCCAGTGTGTCTTTCAAGCTAGGTTTGGGCTGCTGCTTGTAGCTCCAGGGTGTCATTCAGACAATTTTTGGGCTCCTGCTGCCAACTCCAGTGTCTCTTTCAAGCTATGTTTGGGCTGCTGCTGCTTGCAACTCCAGGGTGTCATTCAGCCAATTTTTGGGCTCCTGCTGCCAACTCCAGTGTCTCTTTCAAGCTAGGATTGGGCTGCTGCTGCTGTTTGCAACTCCAGGGTGTCATTCAGCCAATTTTTGGGCTCCTGCTGCCAACTCCAGTGTGTCTTTCAAGCTAGGTTTGGGCCGCTGTTTGCAACTCCAGGGTGTCATTCAGCCAATTTTTGGGCTCTTGCTGCCAACTCCAGTGTCTCTTTCAAGCTAGGTTTGGGCTGCTGGTGCTGTTTGCAACTCCAGGGTGTCATTCAGCCAATTTTTGGGCTCTTGCTGCCAACTCCAGTGTCTCTTTCAAGCTATGTTTGAGCTCCTGCTGCTTGCAACTCCAGGGTGTCATTCAGCCAATTTTTGGGCTCCTGCTGCCAACACCAGAGTCTCTTTCAAGCTATGTTTGGGCTCCTGCTGCTTGCAACTCCAGGGTGTCATTCAGCCAATTTTTGGGCTCCTGCTGCCAACTCCAGTGTGTCTTTCAAGCTATGTTTGGGCTCCTGCTGCTTGCAACTCCAGGGTGTCATTCAGCCAATTTTTGGGCTCCTGCTGCCAACTCCAGTGTCTCTTTCAAGCTATGTGTGGGCTGCTGCTGCTTGCAACTCCAGGGTGTCATTCAGCCAATTTTTGGGCTCCGGCTGCCAACTCCAGTGTCTCTTTCAAGCTATGTTTGGGCTGCTGCTGCTTGCAACTCCAGGGTGTCATTCAGCCAATTTTTGGGCTCCTGCTGCCAACTCCAGTGTCTCTTTCAAGCTAGGATTGGGCTGCTGCTGCTAGCTCCAGGGTGTCATTCAGCCAATTTTTGGGCTCCTGCTGCCAACTCCAGTGTGTCTTTCAAGCTATGTTTGGGCTCCTGCTGCTGCTGCTTGCAACTTCAGGGTGTAATTCAGCCAATTTTTGGGCTCCTGCTGCCAACTCCAGTGTGTCTTTCAAGCTAGGTTTGGGCCGCTGCTTGCAACTCCAGGGTGTCATTCAGCCAATATTTGGGCTCCTGCTGCCAACTCCAGTGTCTCTTTCAAGCTATGTGTGGGCTGCTGCTGCTGCTTGAAACTCCAGGGTGTAATTCAGCCAATTTCTGGGCTCCTGCTGCCAACTCCAGTGTCTCTGCTGCTTGCAACTCCAGGGTGTAATTCAGTCAATTTTTGGGCTCCTGCTGCCAACTCCAGTGTCTCTTTCAAGCTATGTGTGGGCTGCTGCTTGCAACTCCAGGGTGTCATTCAGCCAATTTTTGGGCTCCTGCTGCCAACTGCAGTGTGTCTTTCAAGCTAGGGTTGGGCTGCTGCTGCTGCTGCTTGCAACTCCAGGGTGTCATTCAGCCAATTTTTGGGCTCCTGCTGCCAACTCCAGTGTCTCTTTCAAGCTATGTTTGGGCTCCTGCTGCTTGCAACTCCAGGGTGTCATTCAGCCAATTTCTGGGCTCCTGCTGCCAACTCCAGTGTCTCTGCTGCTTGCAACTCCAGGGTGTAATTCAGTCAATTTTTGGACTCCTGCTGCCAACTCCAGTGTCTCTTTCAAGCTATGTGTGGGCTGCTGCTTGCAACTCCAGGGTGTCATTCAGCCAATTTTTGGGCTCCTGCTGCCAACTCCAGTGTGTCTTTCAAGCTAGGTTTGGGCTGCTGCTTGCAACTCCAGGGTGTCATTCAGCCAATTTTTGGGCTCCTGCTGCCAACTCCAGTGTCTCTTTCAAGGTATGTTTGGGCTCCTGCTGCTTGCAACTCCAGGGAGTCATTCAGCCAATTTTTGGGCTCCTGCTGCCAACTCCAGTGTGTCTTTCAAGCTAGGTTTGGGCTGCTGCTGCTGCTTGCAACTCCAGGGTGTCATTCAGCCAATTTTTGGGCTCCTGCTGCCAACTCCAGTGTCTCTTTCAAGCTAGGATTGGGCTGCTGCTGCTAGCTCCAGGGTGTCATTCAGACAATTTTTGGGCTCCTGCTGCCAACTCCAGTGTCTCTTTCAAGCTATGTTTGGGCTGCTGCTGCTTGCAACTCCAGGGTGTCATTCAGCCAATTTTTGGGCTCCTGCTGCCAACTCCAGTGTCTCTTTCAAGCTAGGATTGGGCTGCTGCTGCTGTTTGCAACTCCAGGGTGTCATTCAGCCAATTTTTGGGCTCCTGCTGCCAACTCCAGTGTGTCTTTCAAGCTAGGTTTGGGCTGCTGCTGCTGCTTGCAACTCCAGGGTGTCATTCAGCCAATTTTTGGGCTCCTGCTGCCAACTCCAGTGTCTCTTTCAAGCTATGTGTGGGCTGCTGCTTGCAACTCTAGGGTGTCATTCAGCCAATTTTTGGGCTCCTGCTGCCAACTCCAGTGTCTCTTTCAAGCTATGTTTGGGCTCCTGCTGCTTGCAACTCCAGGGTGTCATTCAGCCAATTTTTGGGCTCCTGCTGCCAACTCCAGTGTCTCTTTCAAGCAATGTTTGGGCTGCTGCTGCTTGCGACTCCAGGGTGTCATTCAGACAATTTTTGGGCTCCTGCTGCCAACTCCAGTGTCTCTTTCAAGCTATGTTTGGGCTCCTGCTGCTTGCAACTCCAGGGTGTCATTCAGCCAATTTCTGGGCTCCTGCTGCCAACTCCAGTGTCTCTGCTGCTTGCAACTCCAGGGTGTAATTCAGTCAATTTTTGGACTCCTGCTGCCAACTCCAGTGTCTCTTTCAAGCTATGTTTGGGCTCCTGCTGCTTGCAACTCCAGGGTGTCATTCAGCCAATTTCTGGGCTCCTGCTGCCAACTCCAGTGTCTCTGCTGCTTGCAACTCCAGGGTGTAATTCAGTCAATTTTTGGACTCCTGCTGCCAACTCCAGTGTCTCTTTCAAGCTATGTGTGGGCTGCTGCTTGCAACTCCAGGGTGTCATTCAGCCAATTTTTGGGCTCCTGCTGCCAACTCCAGTGTGTCTTTCAAGCTAGGTTTGGGCTGCTGCTGCTGCTTGCAACTCCAGGGTGTCATTCAGCCAATTTTTGGGCTCCTGCTGCCAACTCCAGTGTCTCTTTCAAGCTATGTTTGGGCTCCTGCTGCTTGCAACTCCAGGGAGTCATTCAGCCAATTTTTGGGCTCCTGCTGCCAACTCCAGTGTGTCTTTCAAGCTAGGTTTGGGCTGCTGCTGCTGCTTGCAACTCCAGGGTGTCATTCAGCCAATTTTTGGGCTCCTGCTGCCAACTCCAGTGTCTCTTTCAAGCTAGGATTGGGCTGCTGCTGCTAGCTCCAGGGTGTCATTCAGACAATTTTTGGGCTCCTGCTGCCAACTCCAGTGTCTCTTTCAAGCTATGTTTGGGCTGCTGCTGCTTGCAACTCCAGGGTGTCATTCAGCCAATTTTTGGGCTCCTGCTGCCAACTCCAGTGTGTCTTTCAAGCTAGGTTTGGGCTGCTGCTGCTGCTTGCAACTCCAGGGTGTCATTCAGCCAATTTTTGGGCTCCTGCTGCCAACTCCAGTGTCTCTTTCAAGCTATGTGTGGGCTGCTGCTTGCAACTCCAGGGTGTCATTCAGCCAATTTTTGGGCTCCTGCTGCCAACTCCAGTGTCTCTTTCAAGCTATGTTTGGGCTCCTGCTGCTTGCAACTCCAGGGTGTCATTCAGCCAATTTTTGGGCTCCTGCTGCCAACTCCAGTGTCTCTTTCAAGCAATGTTTGGGCTCCTGCTGCTGGCAACTCCAGTGTGTCTTTAGGCCAAATTTTGGGCTGCTGCTGCTGCCAACTCCAGGATGTGTCTTTAGGCCAATTTTTTGGCTTCTGCTGCCAACTCCAGTGTCTCTTTCAGCCAATGTTTGGGCTCCTGCTGCTGCCAACTCCAGTGTGTCTTTAGGCCAATTTTTGGGCTCCTGCTGCTGCCAACTCCAGAGTCTCTTTCAAGCAATGTTTGGGCTCCTGCTGCTGGCAACTCCAGTGTGTCTTTAGGCCAAATTTTGGGCTGCTGCCAACTCCAGGTTGTGTCTTTAGGACAATTTTTGGGCTCCTGCTGCTGCCAACTCCAGTGTCTCTTTCAAGCAATGCTTGGGCTGCTGCTGCTGCTTGCAACTCTCCAGGGTGTCATTCAGCCAATTTTTGAGCTCCTGCTGCCAACTCCAGTGTGTCTTTCAAGCTATGTTTGGGCTCCTGCTGCTGCTTGCAACTCCAGGGTGTCATTAAGCCAATTTTTGGGCTCCTGCTGCCAACTCCAGTGTCTCTTTCAAGCTATGTTTGGGCTCCTGCTGCTGCTGCTTGCAATTCCAGGGTGTCATTCAGCCAATTTTTGAGCTCCTGCTGCCAACTCCAGTGTGTCTTTCAAGCTATGTTTGGGCTCCTGCTGCTGCTTGCAACTCCAGGGTGTCATTAAGCCAATTTTTGGGCTCCTGCTGCCAACTCCAGTGTCTCTTTCAAGCTATGTTTGGGCTCCTGCTGCTGCTGCTTGCAATTCCAGGGTGTCATTCAGACAATTTTTGGGCTCCTGCTGCCAACTCCAGTGTCTCTTTCAAGCTATGTTTGGGCTGCTGCTGCTTGCAACTCCAGGGTGTCATTCAGCCAATTTTTGGGCTCCTGCTGCCAACTCCAGTGTCTCTTTCAAGCTAGGATTGGGCTGCTGCTGCTGTTTGCAACTCCAGGGTGTCATTCAGCCAATTTTTGGGCTCCTGCTGCCAACTCCAGTGTGTCTTTCAAGCTATGTTTGGGCTCCTGCTGCTGCTGCTTGCAACTTCAGGGTGTAATTCAGCCAATTTTTGGGCTCCTGCTGCCAACTCCAGTGTGTCTTTCAAGCTAGGTTTGGGTCGCTGCTTGCAACTCCAGGGTGTCATTCAGCCAATTTTTGGGCTCTTGCTGCCAACTCCAGTGTCTCTTTCAAGCTAGGTTTGAGCTCCTGCTGCTTGCAACTCCAGGGTGTCATTCAGCCAATTTTTGGGCTCCTGCTGCCAACACCAGAGTCTCTTTCAAGCTATGTTTGGGCTCCTGCTGCTTGCAACTCCAGGGTGTCATTCAGCCAATTTTGGGCTCTTGCTGCCAACTCCAGTGTGTCTTTCAAGCTATGTGTGGGCTGCTGCTGCTTGCAACTCCAGGGTGTAATTCAGCCAATTTTTGGGCTCCTGCTGCCAACTCCAGTGTCTCTTTCAAGCTATGTTTGGGCTCCTGCTGCTTGCAACTCCAGGGTGTCATTCAGCCAATTTTTGGGCTCCTGCTGCCAACTCCAGTGTCTCTTTCAAGCTATGTGTGGGCTGCTGCTGCTTGCAACTCCAGGGTGTCATTCAGCCAATTTTTGGGCTCCGGCTGCCAACTCCAGTGTCTCTTTCAAGCTATGTTTGGGCTGCTGCTGCTTGCAACTCCAGGGTGTCATTCAGCCAATTTTTGGGCTCCTGCTGCCAACTCCAGTGTCTCTTTCAAGCTAGGATTGGGCTGCTGCTGCTAGCTCCAGGGTGTCATTCAGACAATTTTTGGGCTCCTGCTGCCAACTCCAGTGTCTCTTTCAAGCTATGTTTGGGCTGCTGCTGCTTGCAACTCCAGGGTGTCATTCAGCCAAGTTTTGGGCTCCTGCTGCCAACTCCAGTGTCTCTTTCAAGCTAGGATTGGGCTGCTGCTGCTGTTTGCAACTCCAGGGTGTCATTCAGCCAATTTTTGGGCTCCTGCTGCCAACTCCAGTGTGTCCTTCAAGCTATGTTTGGGCTCCTGCTGCTGCTGCTTGCAACTTCAGGGTGTCATTCAGCCAATTTTTGGGCTCCTGCTGCCAACTCCAGTGTGTCTTTCAAGCTAGGTTTGGGCTGCTGCTGCTTGCAACTCCAGGGTGTCATTCAGCCAATTTCTGGGCTCCTGCTGCCAACTCCAGTGTCTCTGCTGCTTGCAACTCCAGGGTGTAATTCAGTCAATTTTTGGGCTCCTGCTGCCAACTCCAGTGTCTCTTTCAAGCTATGTGTGGGCTGCTGCTTGCAACTCCAGGGTGTCATTCAGCCAATTTTTGGGCTCCTGCTGCCAACTCCAGTGTGTCTTTCAAGCTAGGTTTGGGCTGCTGCTGCTGCTTGCAACCCCAGGGTGTCATTCAGCCAATTTTTGGGCTCCTGCTGCCAACTCCAGTGTCTCTTTCAAGCTATGTTTGGGCTCCTGCTGCTTGCAACTCCAGGGAGTCATTCAGCCAATTTCTGGGCTCCTGCTGCCAACTCCAGTGTGTCTTTCAAGCTAGGTTTGGGCTGCTGCTGCTGCTTGCAACTCCAGGGTGTCATTCAGCCAATTTTTGGGCTCCTGCTGCCAACTCCAGTGTCTCTTTCAAGCTAGGATTGGGCTGCTGCTGCTAGCTCCAGGGTGTCATTCAGACAATTTTTGGGCTCCTGCTGCCAACTCCAGTGTCTCTTTCAAGCTATGTTTGGGCTGCTGCTGCTTGCAACTCCAGGGTGTCATTCAGCCAATTTTTGGGCTCCTGCTGCCAACTCCAGTGTCTCTTTCAAGCTAGGATTGGGCTGCTGCTGCTGTTTGCAACTCCAGGGTGTCATTCAGCCAATTTTTGGGCTCCTGCTGCCAACTCCAGTGTGTCTTTCAAGCTAGGTTTGGGCTGCTGCTGCTGCTTGCAACTCCAGGGTGTCATTCAGCCAATTTTTGGGCTCCTGCTGCCAACTCCAGTGTCTCTTTCAAGCTATGTGTGGGCTGCTGCTTGCAACTCTAGGGTGTCATTCAGCCAATTTTTGGGCTCCTGCTGCCAACTCCAGTGTCTCTTTCAAGCTATGTTTGGGCTCCTGCTGCTTGCAACTCCAGGGTGTCATTCAGCCAATTTTTGGGCTCCTGCTGCCAACTCCAGTGTCTCTTTCAAGCAATGTTTGGGCTGCTGCTGCTTGCGACTCCAGGGTGTCATTCAGACAATTTTTGGGCTCCTGCTGCCAACTCCGGTGTCTCTTTCAAGCTATGTTTGGGCTCCTGCTGCTGCTTGAAACTCCAGGGTGTAATTCAGCCAATTTCTGGGCTCCTGCTGCCAACTCCAGTGTCTCTGCTGCTTGCAACTCCAGGGTGTAATTCAGTCAATTTTTGGGCTCCTGCTGCCAACTCCAGTGTCTCTTTCAAGCTATGTGTGGGCTGCTGCTTGCAACTCCAGGGTGTCATTCAGCCAATTTTTGGGCTCCTGCTGCCAACTGCAGTGTGTCTTTCAAGTTAGGGTTGGGCTGCTGCTGCTTACAACTCCAGGGTGTCATTCAGCCAATTTTTGGGCTCCTGCTGCCAACTCCAGTGTCTCTTTCAAGCTATGTTTGGGCTCCTGCTGCTTGCAACTCCAGGGTGTCATTCAGCCAATTTCTGGGCTCCTGCTGCCAACTCCAGTGTCTCTGCTGCTTGCAACTCCAGGGTGTAATTCAGTCAATTTTTGGACTCCTGCTGCCAACTCCAGTGTCTCTTTCAAGCTATGTGTGGGCTGCTGCTTGCAACTCCAGGGTGTCATTCAGCCAATTTTTGGGCTCCTGCTGCCAACTCCAGTGTGTCTTTCAAGCTAGGTTTGGGCTGCTGCTGCTTGCAACTCCAGGGTGTCATTCAGCCAATTTTTGGGCTCCTGCTGCCAACTCCAGTGTCTCTTTCAAGCTATGTTTGGGCTCCTGCTGCTTGCAACTCCAGGGAGTCATTCAGCCAATTTTTGGGCTCCTGCTGCCAACTCCAGTGTGTCTTTCAAGCTAGGTTTGGGCTGCTGCTGCTGCTTGCAACTCCAGGGTGTCATTCAGCCAATTTTTGGGCTCCTGCTGCCAACTCCAGTGTCTCTTTCAAGCTAGGATTGGGCTGCTGCTGCTAGCTCCAGGGTGTCATTCAGCCAATTTTTGGGCTCCTGCTGCCAACTCCAGTGTCTCTTTCAAGCTATGTTTGGGCTCCTGCTGCTTGCAACTCCAGGGAGTCATTCAGCCAATTTTTGGGCTCCTGCTGCCAACTCCAGTGTGTCTTTCAAGCTAGGTTTGGGCTGCTGCTGCTGCTTGCAACTCCAGGGTGTCATTCAGCCAATTTTTGGGCTCCTGCTGCCAACTCCAGTGTCTCTTTCAAGCTAGGATTGGGCTGCTGCTGCTAGCTCCAGGGTGTCATTCAGACAATTTTTGGGCTCCTGCTGCCAACTCCAGTGTCTCTTTCAAGCTATGTTTGGGCTGCTGCTGCTTGCAGCTCCAGGGTGTCATTCAGCCAATTTTTGGGCTCCTGCTGCCAACTCCAGTGTGTCTTTCAAGCTAGGTTTGGGCTGCTGCTGCTGCTTGCAACTCCAGGGTGTCATTCAGCCAATTTTTGGGCTCCTGCTGCCAACTCCAGTGTCTCTTTCAAGCTATGTGTGGGCTGCTGCTTGCAACTCTAGGGTGTCATTCAGCCAATTTTTGGGCTCCTGCTGCCAACTCCAGTGTCTCTTTCAAGCAATGTTTGGGCTCCTGCTGCTGGCAACTCCAGTGTGTCTTTAGGCCAAATTTTGGGCTGCTGCTGCTGCCAACTCCAGGATGTGTCTTTAGGCCAATTTTTTGGCTTCTGCTGCCAACTCCAGTGTCTCTTTCAGCCAATGTTTGGGCTCCTGCTGCTGCCAACTCCAGTGTGTCTTTAGGCCAATTTTTGGGCTCCTGCTGCTGCCAACTCCAGAGTCTCTTTCAAGCAATGTTTGGGCTCCTGCTGCTGGCAACTCCAGTGTGTCTTTAGGCCAAATTTTGGGCTGCTGCCAACTCCAGGTTGTGTCTTTAGGACAATTTTTGGGCTCCTGCTGCTGCCAACTCCAGTGTCTCTTTCAAGCAATGCTTGGGCTGCTGCTGCTGCTTGCAACTCTCCAGGGTGTCATTCAGCCAATTTTTGAGCTCCTGCTGCCAACTCCAGTGTGTCTTTCAAGCTATGTTTGGGCTCCTGCTGCTGCTTGCAACTCCAGGGTGTCATTAAGCCAATTTTTGGGCTCCTGCTGCCAACTCCAGTGTCTCTTTCAAGCTATGTTTGGGCTCCTGCTGCTGCTTGCAATTCCAGGGTGTCATTCAGCCAATTTTTGAGCTCCTGCTGCCAACTCCAGTGTGTCTTTCAAGCTATGTTTGGGCTCCTGCTGCTGCTTGCAACTCCAGGGTGTCATTCAGCCAATTTTTGGGCTCCTGCTGCCAACTCCAGTGTCTCTTTCAAGCTATGTTTGGGCTCCTGCTGCTGCTGCTTGCAATTCCAGGGTGTCATTCAGACAATTTTTGGGCTCCTGCTGCCAACTCCAGTGTCTCTTTCAAGCTATGTTTGGGCTGCTGCTGCTTGCAACTCCAGGGTGTCATTCAGCCAATTTTTGGGCTCCTGCTGCCAACTCCAGTGTCTCTTTCAAGCTAGGATTGGGCTGCTGCTGCTGTTTGCAACTCCAGGGTGTCATTCAGCCAATTTTTGGGCTCCTGCTGCCAACTCCAGTGTGTCTTTCAAGCTATGTTTGGGCTCCTGCTGCTGCTGCTTGCAACTTCAGGGTGTAATTCAGCCAATTTTTGGGCTCTTGCTGCCAACTCCAGTGTCTCTTTCAAGCTAGGTTTGAGCTCCTGCTGCTTGCAACTCCAGGGTGTCATTCAGCCAATTTTTGGGCTCCTGCTGCCAACACCAGAGTCTCTTTCAAGCTATGTTTGGGCTCCTGCTGCTTGCAACTCCAGGGTGTCATTCAGCCAATTTTGGGCTCTTGCTGCCAACTCAAGTGTGTCTTTCAAGCTAGGTTTTGGCTGCTGCTGCTGTTTGCAACTCCAGGGTGTCATTCAGCCAATTTTTGGGCTCCTGCTGCCAACTCCAGTGTGTCTTTCAAGCTATGTTTGGGCTCCTGCTGCTTGCAACTCCAGGGTGTCATTCAGCCAATTTTTGGGCTCCTGCTGCCAACTCCAGTGTCTCTTTCAAGCTATGTGTGGTCTGCTGCTGCTTGCAACTCCAGGGTGTCATTCAGCCAATTTTTGGGCTCCGGCTGCCAACTCCAGTGTCTCTTTCAAGCTATGTTTGGGCTGCTGCTGCTTGCAACTCCAGGGTGTCATTCAGCCAATTTTTGGGCTCCTGCTGCCAACTCCAGTGTCTCTTTCAAGCTAGGATTGGGCTCCTGCTGCTAGCTCCAGGGTGTCATTCAGACAATTTTTGGGCTCCTGCTGCCAACTCCAGTGTCTCTTTCAAGCTATGTTTGGGCTGCTGCTGCTTGCAACTCCAGGGTGTCATTCAGCCAAGTTTTGGGCTCCTGCTGCCAACTCCAGTGTCTCTTTCAAGCTAGGATTGGGCTGCTGCTGCTGTTTGCAACTCCAGGGTGTCATTCAGCCAATTTTTGGGCTCCTGCTGCTAACTCCAGTGTGTCTTTCAAGCTATGTTTGGGCTCCTGCTGCTGCTGCTTGCAACTTCAGGGTGTAATTCAGCCAATTTTTGGGCTCCTGCTGCCAACTCCAGTGTGTCTTTCAAGCTAGGTTTGGGCCGCTGCTTGCAACTCAAGGGTGTCATTCAGCCAATATTTGGGCTCCTGCTGCCAACTCCAGTGTCTCTTTCAAGCTATGTGTGGGCTGCTGCTGCTTGCAACTCCAGGGTGTAATTCAGCCAATTGTTGGGCTCCTGCTGCCAACTCCAGTGTGTCTTTCAAGCTAGGTTTGGGCCGCTGCTTGCAACTCCAGGGTGTCATTCAGCCAATATTTGGGCTCCTGCTGCCAACTCCAGTGTCTCTTTCAAGCTAGGTTTGGGCTGCTGCTGCTTGCGACTCCAGGGTGTCATTCAGCCAATTTTTGGGCTCCGGCTGCCAACTCCAGTGTCTCTTTCAAGCTATGTTTGGGCTGCTGCTGCTTGCAACTCCAGGGTGTCATTCAGCCAATTTTTGGGCTCCTGCTGCCAACTCCAGTGTCTCTTTCAAGCTAGGATTGGGCTGCTGCTGCTGTTTGCAACTCCAGGGTGTCATTCAGCCAATTTTTGGGCTCCTGCTGCTAACTCCAGTGTGTCTTTCAAACTATGTTTGGGCTCCTGCTGCTGCTGCTTGCAACTTCAGGGTGTAATTCAGCCAATTTTTGGGCTCCTGCTGCCAACTCCAGTGTGTCTTTCAAGCTAGGTTTGGGCCGCTGCTTGCAACTCAAGGGTGTCATTCAGCCAATATTTGGGCTCCTGCTGCCAACTCCAGTGTCTCTTTCAAGCTATGTGTGGGCTGCTGCTGCTTGCAACTCCAGGGTGTAATTCAGCCAATTGTTGGGCTCCTGCTGCCAACTCCAGTGTGTCTTTCAAGCTAGGTTTGGGCCGCTGCTTGCAACTCCAGGGTGTCATTCAGCCAATATTTGGGCTCCTGCTGCCAACTCCAGTGTCTCTTTCAAGCTATGTGTGGGCTGCTGCTGCTCCTTGCAACTCCAGGGTGTCATTCAGCCAATTTTTGGGCTCCTGCTGCCAACTCCAGTGTCTCTTTCAAGCTATGTGTGGGCTGCTGCTGCTTGCAACTCCAGGGTGTCATTCAGCCAATTTTTGGGCTCCGGCTGCCAACTCCAGTGTCTCTTTCAAGCTATGTTTGGGCTCCTGCTGCTGCTTGAAACTCCAGGGTGTAATTCAGCCAATTTCTGGGCTCCTGCTGCCAACTCCAGTGTCTCTGCTGCTTGCAACTCCAGGGTGTAATTCAGTCAATTTTTGGGCTCCTGCTGCCAACTCCAGTGTCTCTTTCAAGCTATGTGTGGGCTGCTGCTTGCAACTCCAGGGTGTCATTCAGCCAATTTTTGGGCTCCTGCTGCCAACTCCAGTGTGTCTTTCAAGCTAGGTTTGGGCTGCTGCTGCTGCTGCTTGCAACTCCAGGGTGTCATTCAGCCAATTTTTGGGCTCCTGCTGCCAACTCCAGTGTCTCTTTCAAGCTAGGTTTGGGCTGCTGCTGCTGCTGCTTGCAACTCCAGGGTGTCATTCAGCCAATTTCTGGGCTCCTGCTGCCAACTCCAGTGTCTCTGCTGCTTGCAACTCCAGGGTGTAATTCAGTCAATTTTTGGGCTCCTGCTGCCAACTCCAGTGTCTCTTTCAAGCTATGTGTGGGCTGCTGCTTGCAACTCCAGGGTGTCATTCAGCCAATTTTTGGGCTCCTGCTGCCAACTCCAGTGTGTCTTTCAAGCTAGGTTTGGGCTGCTGCTGCTGCTTGCAACCCCAGGGTGTCATTCAGCCAATTTTTGGGCTCCTGCTGCCAACTCCAGTGTCTCTTTCAAGCTATGTTTGGGCTCCTGCTGCTTGCAACTCCAGGGTGTCATTCAGCCAATTTTTGGGCTCCTGCTGCCAACTCCAGTGTCTCTTTCAAGCTATGTGTGGGCTGCTGCTTGCAACTCCAGGGTGTCATTCAGCCAATTTTTGGGCTCCTGCTGCCAACTCCAGTGTCTCTTTCAAGCTATGTTTGGGCTCCTGCTGCTTGCAACTCCAGGGTGTCATTCAGCCAATTTTTGGGCTCCTGCTGCCAACTCCAGTGTCTCTTTAAAGCAATGTTTGGGCTCCTGCTGCTGGCAACTCCAGTGTGTCTTTAGGCCAAATTTTGGGCTGCTGCTGCTGCCAACTCCAGGATGTGTCTTTAGGCCAATTTTTTGGCTTCTGCTGCCAACTCCAGTGTCTCTTTCAGCCAATGTTTGGGCTCCTGCTGCTGCCAACTCCAGTGTGTCTTTAGGCCAATGTTTGTGCTCCTGCTGCTGGCAACTCCAGTGTGTCTTTAGGCCAAATTCTGGGCTCCTGCCAACTCCAGGGTGTGTCTTTAGGACAATTTTTGGGCTCCTGCTGCTGCCAACTCCAGGGTGTGTCATTCAGCCAATTTTTGGGCTCCTGCTGCCAACTCCAGTGTCTCTTTCAAGCAATGCTTGGGCTGCTGCTGCTGCTTGCAACTCTCCAGGGGGTCATTCAGCCAATTTTTGAGCTCCTGCTGCCAACTCCAGTGTGTCTTTCAAGCTAGGTTTGGGCTGCTGCTGCTTGCAACTCCAGGGTGTCATTCAGCCAATTTTTGGGCTCCTGCTGCCAACTCCAGTGTCTCTTTCAAGCTATGTTTGGGCTCCTGCTGTTGCTGCTTGCAATTCCAGGGTGTCATGCAGCCAATGTTTGGGCTCCTGCTGCTGCCAACTCCAGTGTGTCTTTAGGCCAATTTTTGGGCTCCTGCTGGCAACTCCAGTGTCTCTTTCAAGCTATGTTTGGGCTCCTGCTGCTGCTTGCAACTCCAGGGTGTCATTCAGCCAATTTTTGGGCTCCTGCTGCTGCCAGCTCCAGGGTGTGTTTTTCAAGCAATATAGGAGCCCCTCATAGTGATGCCACCTCAACTCTCTGCAATTGTGCTGCTCTGCGATTCTAATAGCGATGTCTCTGATCTGCATGTGATAATTATTTACAGTATTATTTCACTAACCCAGCACGCATCCTATGCGTGTTACAGCAAAGCAGAATGGTTTACAACCTTATTGAGGCTCTAGGAAGCTCAGAATTAGTCGTTTATAATAACGAATCGTTGCGAATAAATTCGGACCGAAACAAATTTTGTCGGAAAATTTGGCGAATTAGCCGAATCGAATTTTTCAAAAGTTCGCTCATCTCTAAATATAACCCTTTCGCTGCCAGCCTACCTGGAGATTTTGTCACCCTTGTTGCCAGACCATTTTGCACTCCACATGTTCAACTGTGATTTTTGAAGGGATTTCCCAGTGAAATTATATATTGGTTTTACAGCTTTAACATGGCTTTAACATGAAAGGTCTTGTTTGTCAATTTTTAGGTGTATTCTCAATATTTTTTTGGGTGAAATATGTGCAAAAAAAAATCTATGTTTTACAATTTGGAGTGTATTTTTTTATAATAAAAAATTTAAGTTTGTCAATAAAATCTTATTGCGTGTAAAAGCCCCATTTCTCCTGGTTACAACGCTACTACATATTTATTAGGCTTGTTGAGATGTGTGCAATCAGGGCCGGATTAAGTGTGATGGAGGTCCCTGGGCACAAAATCTGGTGGAGGCCCCAGATAACACAATTCTGTGGGGTACTCACCTATAGAATTGTTTTTTCTGGGAATCCATTCCAGGCACTCCTTACGCTTGGGATTACCTCCTTGCTGATCACGTGACTGCAAGAAAGAAAACAGGTGTGGCCCCTCCCGGCCCATAAGTAGCAACTGCGTCCTCACCAAGATCAGTTTGTTTTTTTACTGCTTTTTTTAGTAGAGGCAGGCCGGGAGGGCCTATATAGGAGTCCATGTTACTTTACACCGAACTCCGCGAAAATACTCTCAGAAATTAAGTTTTTTTCTTTTCACGTTCTCTTACACTTTTTCTATTTTCTCTTTTGTTTTTTTTTTAAACGCTAATGAAATAAATGGACTAAACACCATCAAAAAAAGCATCAAAAGACAGATCATGACCCAAAACGGGTGGGCCGGAGTGCATTGGAATGCCATGGAATGGATTCCCAGAAAAACCAATTCTACAGGTGAGTACCTCACAGAATTGTGTTTTTTCTTCCAATCCATTCCAGGCACTCCTTACGCTTGGGATCTCCAAAAGCAGTGCCATCTATGGGCGGGATCCCCTAA
Organism: Gastrophryne carolinensis; assembly: GCA_027917425.1. NCBI lineage: Eukaryota > Metazoa > Chordata > Amphibia > Anura > Microhylidae > Gastrophryne > Gastrophryne carolinensis. The sequence goes on along the minus strand of CM051240.1, from coordinate 130,727,859 downwards.
CGCAGAACAGCAGGTAGTTCATTTCACTACTGCCTTGAGAATCTTTCGACCAACCACAGCGTCAGCTGAGGCTCTAACATCCACCCTGTAAAATTTGGTAAATGTATGAACCGAAGACCAGGTGGCAGTTTTGCAACCTGTTCCACCGAAGCCTGATGCTGCCAAGTAATATCTTTTGGCTCTGACTACATCTAAAGAATGAAGTGCCCTTTCCTTAGCATTAGCCGGAACTGGGCATAAAGGTGGTAAGTTACCTCTTGATTAAGGTGAAAGGGAGAGACGACCTTAGGTAAAAAATCAGGCTTAAACCAAAAAAATAACTTTGTCTCTGTGTAACTCAAAATAAGGAGACTTCATACATAAGGCGGCTAACTCAGAAACACGCCGCACAGAGGTGACTGCCACCAAAAATAACACCTTAAGCGTCAAAATGCTCAATGGAGCGTCAATCATAGGATCAAGGGGAGCACCCTGCAGAGCCGTCAACACCAGATTCAACACCAAATTAGGGGGCAGTTGTGGCCTAGAGGCAAGGGGAGTGCACTTGCGACCGGAGGGCTGCAGGTTCGAATACCGGTCCTGGGACAAGACCGAAGTGCTCTTGAGCAAGGCACCCAACCCTGCAACTGCTCCACAATTGCAACCGCCACAATTAGGGCAGCCCACCGCTCCAAGCATGTGCACACTCACTGCACGGATGGGTCAAATGTGGAGGATGAATTCCTATGTATGCGCAAGCATACAATGGCCATCTATGCATTAAAAATTGAAGTCCTACACTGGTAATTGTGCGGTGGTCGGACATGAGTGACCTCTTACTAGTGATAGACTTCTGGAAAAAAATAGACAAGGCCGATACATGCCCTTTTAGGGTGCTTAACTGTAGGACCATTTCTAAGCCATCTTGTAGGAATTCTAGAATTCTAGAAATGTAATACTTTCTGCATGAAAAATTCCTAGCCTCACACCAGGATATGAACGACCGCCAGACCCTGTAGTAAATCATGGAAGAAGACTTCTTCCGGGCCTGAATCATGGTATGAATAACCTTGGCAGATAAACCTTTCTCTGCTAACCTGTGGTGTCAGAAAGGACCTGCCTACAGACAGATAAAGAGGGTCCATCCACCACAGAAGAGATTGCCTGGCTGAGGGCGTCAGAACAAAAAACTTGATCCAGCCACTGTGGGGCTCGATCCCAGTTTGCCAAAAGATTCCACTGAAGAAGCCTCATGTGAAACTGGGCAAAAGGTACGGCCTCGAAGCAGGCTACCATAAGGCCTACTAGCTTCATCCCTAGCCGAATGGTCGGCTGCTGGCGCCGGAGTGATATGGGACTTCAGATAATTGATCCCCCAGCCAAACTCTTCCAGAGTTGATAGGACCATCTGCGTATCTTTCATGATCCACTGAAGAGACCCGTTAAAATTAAAAGATCGTCCAAATATGGAATGATGCATATCCCCTGGCTCCTGAAAATGGCCATGAGACCCGCCAAAACTTTGGTGAACACTCTTGGAGCCGAGGATATACCGAATGGGAGTCCCACAAACTGGAAGTGCTGGTCTTCCAGGGCAAACCTCAGGAACTTCTGATGCCCTGGAAAATTTGGAACATGCAGATACGCGTCCCTTAAAGTGGACCAACACCCAGGATTTTGACTATCCTAGGTTTTGGTCCACTTCAGTGGGGCACCCCGATCGGGGGTGCCCCGCTTTCTGTAACCCCCCGGAAAGCCCAGAAATACTCACCTCACCACGCTCCCACGTGACCGCGCCAGCCAATCACAGCGCTCAGAGCCGCTGTGGTATGCGCGTCCAAGGCCGCTTGGACGCGCATACCAGCTCAGCTGGCTCTGAGCGCTGGAGGCCGCGTCTCGCGCTTCCCTCTAACAGGGAGCGCGCCTGCGCCGGCCATTCACAAACGCCGATGCGCCGATGGAACGGGGCTGAGGTAAGGTTTGTGGGCCTCCTGGGGGGTTCCTCCCCGTGGGACATCCCGATTTCGGATGCCCCGCGGGGAGGGATCTGATCGGTCCGGGAATCTTATAGATTTCCGGGCCGATCCCCCCTGGGTGTTGGTCCACTTTAAGATATAGTAGTCATAAGATTCCCAGGCCGAACTACTCTCGCCACTGACCTTAGCGTCTCCATGCGGAAAGATTTCACACGGATATACCTGTTGAGACCATTTAAGTCTAAAATGGGATGCATCGACCTGTCCTTTTTGTGGATTGTGAACAGGTTGGAGTAAAACCCCTGACCTTCCTCCTGAAAGGGTACCCGACAAATTACCCCTTTTTGAAGGAGATGCTGAACTGCGGGTCTCAGGGCATCTATCTTTGACTGGTTCCAGGATGCCCCTGACCGAAGGAACCTTGCGGGTGGTCTGGCTGCAAACTCGATCTTGTAGCCTGATGACACCACCTCTAGGATCCAAAGATCCGCCACGTGGTGCCTCCAGATAGGAGCAAAATGCAAAAGCCATCCCTCCACCCGCTCGGGTGAGGGCGCCCCCTCATGCTGGAGTGGGCTTGGCTGGCGGATTAGGCCGACTTCTCCAGGCCCCTCCTGCCCTATTAGCGCTCCACCTCAAAAATCTCTACGGGAGCAAGGACGAAAGGCCCCTCTGCCAGTCCAAAAGAGTCGATATGATGAAGTCCTCTGAAAAGGCCGAGTTGTCCTCTTCCTCTGAGGCAGTTTGCCATCCTTCCCCATACCGTCCAGTTTTTCTCCCAAAAATCTGCTCCCTAAAAAAGGTAGATCTATAAGAGCTTTCTTAGTGGCGGCAACCGCCAACCATTGTCTTAGCCATAAGGAACGGCGCAAGGCCACAAGCAGAGCAGAAGTTCTAGCAGCTAGCCTGACTGCATCATCCATCGCAGTGATAGTGAACGAGTTAAAGTCCAAACAATCCTAAAAATCTTTGGATTCTTGAATAAGCCTGCGAGGCTTAGCCCTGGCTAAACTTTTTCTTCATCTTCTTCCTTGAAGCCAGGGACACAATGGCCATGGCACAAACAGGAAGTAGAAAGGATCCTTTCATAGCAAAAGCATGGCGGGCCAATTGATCCATTCGTCTCTCCGTGGGATCTCTTAAAAGTTCCCATAGTAGCAGACGGCATGATGGAAGTATTAGACAAGCCTGCTACTGGAGAATCCACCTCAGGTGGGTAAGACCAAAGCTTAATCATGTCCGCCGGAAAGGAATACCTAGAGTCTAGTATCCTAGGAACAGCCGGTAATATGTTAGGATTTTCCCATTCCTTTAAAGCCATTTTAGAAAGAGTACAGCTGCAGACAGGGTAGAACATACAGTACATACACTATTTCAAACGCAGTTTTACAGATTTGACAATGGATATTCTGAGTACAAGATACAATATGGGAGAGAGTGATATACAAAGTTTCAAAAACCGAAGAGAGCAGACACTGTTTCGCCTGCGAGGAGGGGGTCCTCATCAGAAGAGAAAAAAATAGAGTTACTATCTTCCTCACCAGAGCGTAACTCGCCTTCTGAGAGCTGCTCATCTATATACTCTTCTTCCTCCCACTCTCCAAAAGAGGCAAATAAATCTCCTTCCTCCGCAACAGGTTGCAATACCTCTTCTTATAGGTGGCATTCTTTGGAATAAGCAAGGATAACTGTCTCTCCAGGTTATCCAACCAGTGCACCACATCTGACTGCCAGGGGAACGAAGGGATGGGTGAGCCGTTGCGCTCACACCAGTAATAACTGGACTAAAGACCTGAGCCGCCGCTCTATTATGGTCTAACCAATTCTCATGGAGCAAGCGGAACAAACCGTGCTGAAACTACCCTGGGGATCCTGCTTACATAAGGGATGCCCGAATCACTATCCCCTGATGCCTCCCTCATACTGTTTTTTTTTTTTTTTAATTGGCAATCAGACCTAAAAGCCCCCAAGCCTAAAACCAATCCCAAAAGGGACGGAACCACAACCCTTTTCTATCCTTCCAAATTCTAAAAAATAAGACAGGAGAAAAAAAGAGCATTAATAATCTCCTCTTTTTTTTTTCTTTTTTAACTGATAAAAAGATAAAACTGACAATCATTATAGTAATAAAATATATTCATACAGATAGTTAAATATTAAAAATCTGTAAAAAAAAAAAAAAATTATATATATATATATATATATATATATATATATATTAAACATATAAAAATATATAATATAAATAATATAACTAACTGAAATATGAAATTGATAATGCAATTAATCAAAAAAAAGATATAAAAATTGATAATGGCGATGTCCACTCACCACCACCGCTCTTCTCTTTACCGCTATACAAAAGAAATGATCAAACACATAATATATATATATCATAGCTTAGTGCAAACAACGGCAAAATTAGCTTGCCCTGAGGCAGCAATATGAATAAACCAGCGGAACCCCCGAAAGCCATCCTAATCACAAGGCATTTCTAGGCCAGCACCTTGGCCCAACCGGCCGCCGCCGCAATCGCACTGCTATCTGGCCGCAATATATATATATATATATATATATATATATATATATATACACAAACCTAGCAATATGCGATTTCCTCGCCCGGGGAGAGAGACAACTGAATACAAGACCTTGTGGTTCCGGGTTAAACTCTGCCCCTTGCGTGACGTCAGCCACGTTCCTTAAAGGCATACATCATTTTTTTATTTTTTTTATTTTTTATTATTATTATTTTCTCTCTCTTTTTTTTTTAAGATAAAAAACCTACCTAACTGGAAGAAGGAAGGGTTGGGTAAAAAATAAAAAAAACATTCCTCAGCAGGTACAGCAGAGAAAACCCTGCAGCTGACTTGCTTTTCAAAAAAGCCTGCAGCCCAGAACATATACACTCTGTAAGCGCCCCAAGACCCCGGCGCTTCCACCTTTCCTTCATAGACCCCAAAACAGCCAACGCTGTGGAGGCATAAACTTGGGTCTTGAGGGATCCGTGGGAATAAGGCTACGCAGAGAGCCGACAGGGTTCAGTCCCCCGCTTGCTGCCAATCCTTGAGAGCTAGTTTCTTGAACAACCTTTACAGTCACTTGCCACTGCAAGAAAGAAAAAACTGATCTTGGTGAGTAGGCAGCTGCTACTTATGGGCCAGGAGGGGCCACACCTGTTTTCTTTCTTGCAGTCACGTGATCAGCAATGAGGTAATCCCAAGCGTAAGGAGTGCCTGGAATGGATTGGAAAAAAAAAGTATTTTCTTTCCTTTAAAATTATAGTCCAGCCAAGTAACTGATTGGTGGTTGTCTGGCACCCACCTACTTACTGGAGCATCAGATCGAGTCCCTTGTGCAGGCTGCTCGGGAACTCCTGCTATGATATTCTGGGTGGGGGGTAGTGTAGTCGCCTGGTTGGTACAGCAGAAAACAGTTCCCTGCCTGTGCTTGGTGGCTTATGTGCAGTGACAGCACTGTAGCGTTGCTGGCGGCGGCTTTACTACTCTAGACTCTCCATCCTGCCCTATTTGGCTGTAGGTTTGCAAAAACAAAAGCTTGTACATGCACTCCCCCACTGGCACCGATAGCTTTGTTGCTGGCCCTGCGCGACGTCAGACCGAAGACTGAAAAGCCTCCTGGACCAGACCATAACCCAAAGGTTGGTGGAGGCCCCGGGGCTCTCGCCCCATGCGCCCCCCTCATAATCCAGCCCTGGGTGCAGTTTTCTGGAAGTAATTATTAGTGTGTATTTAGTTTCCTAAATACACAATATGCAATTTTCCTAAAAAAAAACAATATGCAAACAAGAAAAAAGTTCAATCTGAAAAAGCAACATCCCCCGTACAGAACAATACCCAACATGCATAGGTACTGTCAAGGGAAGAGTTGGCAAACACCCCAAAGTAAAGCATGTGCGTAAGAATAATTTTACTTGAAAATTTCAGCTCTGCAAACAAAGTGCACATCTTGCGCTTTTTCTACCAAAACAACCTTATACATTTGGAATACCTCTCACAAACCATATATTTCCTGAAAGTACACATATTAAGTTTTCTAAGTGTACCCAGATTGTTGTAGTGAGCTAATCTTTCTGGAATTAATCCCTCGAAGAATTCTTTGGTTGCACAGGGTTTCCCTAAAAAATGTATGAAAAAGCAGAATAAAAAACACCTTTTCCTAAAATATTAATATGCAAACAAGAAAAAAGCTAAATCTGAAAGTGCAAGGTTCCCCGAGCAGAACAAAACCCTACATGCCTACTTTCAACCTTTTTAATTGCCAGCTTACATGAAATGTATGTCACCCTCTGTTGAAAACCAACTTCTCCTTGGGGTGCCACCAAAATCATTGAGATTCCCTCGTGGGTTATCTTTTTTAAATTACAGAAAAAGGACCGCACCCCCATAAAGGAGTAGAGACACAACTGTGTAGAGATGTGAGATCATTACTTTGTATTTGTTGACTTGAATGCTGACGAGGCAGGGTCAGTGCGTCTGTCCTGTTCCGATACAAATCTTGGAACCTTCCGATTGTGGTGGGATTCCCTCGTGGGTTATCTTTTTTAAATTACAGAAAAAGGACCGCACCCCCATAAAGGGGATAGAGACACAACTGTGTAGAGATGTGAGATCATTACTTTGTATTTGTTGACCTGAATGCTGACGAGGCAGGGTCAGTGCGTCTGTCCTGTTCCGATACAAATCTTGGAACCTTCCGATTGTGGTGGGATACGAAGAGATCTAAATCTGAGAGGCCCCAGAGCATGGAAAGGGAGTGAAAAACCCTCTGACTGAGGGACTATTCTCCCTGATGCAGGATTGCCCTACTTATATGGTCGGCTTGCATGTTGCCACTCCTGCTATCTGGAACATGCTTCTTGGCCCAAAGTAAGATCCGGCTCACCCAAGAGCTCCCTTGGTCCTGGTGTCCCCCTGGTGGTGGTGGTTAAAACATGTTACCGCCACCAGTTTGTAGGTCTGAATCCTGATAGGATGACCTCTCAGATCGGAAGTCCAATGTGTGAGAGACAATAGAATCACTCTCAGCTCCAGGATATTTATGGGGAGTCTGCTCTCCCCCGAGTCCCACTGTCCCTGGATCATTTGTGACCCCATGACACCCCCCAACCTGTTAGGCTGGCAAGAGCAACTCCACCTGCATGGGGGGTCTTGTGTGAAATTGTGCAAAAGGCACTGGCTCCGTCATGGTGAAAAGACTAAATATCCCTGAGGGTCTAAGACCAAAGTATATAAGGGATCTCGCTAGTCCTACAAAACAAGAAAAAATAACAGAATTAAAGTATAGCAAAAATGTATATATATATATATATATATATATATATATATATATATATATATATACCGATTCTGTTTCAAAGATGATATATTGTGATTTTTTTTTTAATAACATTTTTCTAATTGAAAAAAAAAAAAATGACCCTCTTCCCGGGGGGACCCCATTTTGGGGGGATTTTTGTATCTTGTAGCTTTGGTGGCCCCTGGTCCTACAGGCTACAAGCCAGCATAGCCTAATGGCCACGGGCTCTTCTGCCCCCCCTGGCCTTTGGGGAGGCGGTTAATGGCAAGACACCCGCTAGCCACAGGTGACTTGCCAGAACCAGAGCCTTGTGAACGGGTATAGGGGTCACAGATTCCTTACCAGTTCACAAAGGATTAAAAGTAAAAAAAAAAAAAAAAAGCACCACAAAAAAAAGGTTCTTCTTAACTCACCTCCGATTGTCAGCTCCTGTGCCCCTCCCCGATTCAATGACAGATGTGGTGATCACTGGCCAGAGGAGAGAGGAGGCAGGAGATCAGAGGATCTCCTGCTTCGTCGTCCTCTGGCCGGTGGTCATCACATCTGACAGCTGAACCGCTGGGAGCCACAATGATGCCTGTGGGGGTGTGGTCATCCGCCCCGTCCCCAAAGGGGTGGTGCTAGTTGTGCAAAATTAAAAAAGTGCCACATACATGTGTAAACGAAAATGATTTTTCTATTTTTTTCCAATCGTGGGAAGGAAGGCAAAGAGAGGATTATTATGCTCATGATCCCCCCTGCAGGCAAAAAACGTGCAGCTGGTTGTCCTTTCAGACGGGAACGCCAGTCCTTGAGGGTCATCTTTTTGAACCAAGGTGACACCCTGTATTGCCCCAAGACCCTGGAGCTTACCCCCTAACTCACCCTGATCCGCTTAACTGAGGCATAGATGGGTCCACCGGATCAGTGGGGTCATAGGGGCCTGGAAGCAGATAGGGTTAAATCCCCCGCTTCCTGAGCAATGCCGATAGAAAAAGGAAAAAAATAAATGAATTAGAGGAAAATAAATCCAGGCACACCTTCACATTCCAGTCCCAACTGCAAGAATGAAACTGCATTGCGGAGAGCAGCCGGAAGTATATATAGGCTGGGAGGAACCACACCTGTAAAATCAAGCTAACAAGCCGGATATACATCTATATTTGGCTGACATCCAACTGGTACTGCAAAGGTTACAACTTAAGCATAATATATGGAGCATGCGCAGTTCAACTGATAAGAGGTCAAGTCCGAAGAAATGTCAAACCTCAGGACAGATGACGGATTGTGCGGTTTACAATAAAGGAACAAGGTCTAGTTTTAGGGATTTTTAATTAATAGTTTTAGCAATGGAGGAGAACTTAAAGGAGCAGTATCGCGAATTTTTCTTGGTGACTTATATTTAAATGGTACTTGGAATGTAGGTAGGTGTTGGAGTAAGAATTACAAATGTAGAAAAAAAAATGATGTGTGTGTTGAGCAGCTGGAGACTAATAGCTCATGTTTATGTCTTGTAAGTGTCGGCAGCCGACACTCTTCGCCTGTTCCATGCTGAGGAGAGGGAGATACAAATGTATCAGTTCCATGCTGAGGAGAGGGGGAAACAATGTATCAGTTCCACGCTGAGGAGAATGTATCAAAGTCTCAGCTGTTCAGTGCTGGCAGCCGTCCAGCATAAGATAACAACATTGCAACATTGCATGGCCAGAACTTATATATCTAAAACAGAGAGAAAAGCTGGGGGGGCGTGGCTTGGTTATGGCGGCGTGAACACGTTTGTGTTGGAGCTCTGCACCTACCAGAAGCTGAAAGAAGGTGATCCGCACCCCAGATCCAGGATTTTTCAGGATGTCCAGGCACAGGAAGAGCCGGCCAGTGGCGAGGAATAGCCATCCAGGCAAGATTGACTACTCCTTCGCTGGCAAACAGAAGAACAGCACCTAGAGGGCAGGTCCCAAGATGGCGGACGGGACAGGAGCGACGCGCAGACGACAGGCGGGGGAGGACACTGACCCCTTGCGCAGCCCGGAGATCTCAGAGGCTGGGGAGCTTGCCCCCTTAGGCCAGCGGAGGCCAAGCAGTACACTGCCACAAGCCGAGGCGCGCGCTGAGAAGGGAGAGCGGAGGAGTACAGCAGCGCGTCGGGAGGACTCTACCGCTCCCGCCGGCGGCTGCCGCGAGGTACCCGGCGGAGCAAGGGGGGGGGGAGAGGGGAGCGGGACATCATCACCCGGTGTGCAGGCCCTACCATCTCCAGGGCAGGGGAGAGAGGAGCCCGATAGTGCCCCGTTCAGCTGCAGTGTCAAGAGGAGGGAAGCAGGGGAAGGACTGGGCAAATGGAACCCGGGAGAAGACCTGGTGGGGGCGAGATTGCAGCATGACGGTAGCGGAGGGGGGTGCTGTGGGGAACACGGTCTCCATAAGGGGCAGTTGGATATGGAGGAGCCCCAGGGGAAAATGCAAAAGGCTGTCCAGAGCACAGACAACCAGAAGAGTGCCCCCAGCCTAGAGGATATGGGGTGTCGTCAAGGGGGAGGTGCTGATTGGATTGAGGGGTCCCCTGATAGGGAATCCAGACTGGTCGTGATGGCGGAGCTGCACCCCCCACCCCACAGCGGCGAATTATATTTCTCTGATGCAGAGGAGAGCTTGCAAGAGCTGCCCCCGGGCAGACCGGCATGTGGATCTCCTGACAGGGCACCCAGGCACAGGAGCGTCGGCCAGCGATCTACCAGGGCCGCCCTAGTGATGACGCCCAGGGAGAGTCCACGTGCGCAGGGCTCTGACAGGCCCGACATTGTTGAGACCAGACCATTCGGCAGGATGAGTCCGGCGTTCTCTGATGAACCTATTGGCCGAGCGTCCCTGCGGTCACCTACCTGGTCCCAGGCTGCGATGGATTCTCCAGATCCTACTGGCTGCGGTCCTCAGTACAAGGAGCAGTATAATCTCGACATACTGCTGAAGTTCTTGCCTTCACGGAGGGACTTTGAGAATTACACTAACCGCATGGAATCCCTTTTGAGAAGAGAGCTTGAGGAGATCACGAGATCGGTCTCTGAAGTATCTAACAGAGTAGGTTCCCTTGAACAGCAGCAGACTACCACCGATCAGCGCCTGGGTGCACTTGAAAGGACGCAGACAGCATTGCAGCATGCTCTATCGGACGCTAACCAACAAACCATGAGAACCCTGATGCACCTAGATGATTTGGAGAATCGGAGCCGCAGGAACAATATCCGGATCCGCGGACTACCGGAAACGTCTGGGAACAATAATCTCAGTGACACCATCACTGCAATATTCAATGACGTCCTGGGCAAACCGCTAGAGGAACACATTGAGATCGACAGGGTTCACAGAGCGCCTGGCCCGCCCTCTGTCGATCCCGCAAGACCAAGAGATGTGGTGTGTCGAGTGCATTTCTACCGAGTTAAGGAAGAGATCATGCGGAAAGCTTGGGAAAAAGGGCCTATCCTCTACAAAGGATCGCAATTAACCCTGTTGCCTGACCTAGCCAGACGCACCCTCCAGATGCGCCAGGTCATGAAGCCATTGCTTGAAGCTATCAAATCCAGCGGTGCAACTTACAGATGGGGACACCCCTTCCATTTGGTGGTCAAGAAGAGGGGTCGACCGTTCGTTCTGCGGTCCCATGCACAGCTCTCGGACCTCTTCCACTTCCTGGGAATCCCAGAGATACAGCTGGAGGACTGGATGTCTCCTGCGCTGGGGGATTTCGTGGAGCCAGGCCCGCGTCCTTGTCTTGGAGAGCCTCATCTTCAAAGAGCCAGGGCTAGGGGCGTGGGGCGGCGTCAAGCAGCCCAGTAATGCCTGGATGTATCCTGGATGACTAGTTTGTGACTATCCGCCATGTGTGGCCTTCATGAGGAATTGCGGAATCTCTTGTTTTGTTGTTTGCCATTTATATTTGACTTCTTCCCCGCGGCATGACGTGGATCGTGCAGACGTGAGGAGCCCAGCTTTTTCTCGCTCTTTTTTCCCTGCTTGCCTCCCTTGCCCCCCTCTTTTGAGTGCCCTCTCCCATCGGGGTGCTCTAGGGCTCGGACGCTGGGCCTTCGAGGCTGAGTGGCTCTCTTGTGGCCTACACCGAAGCACCCCCAGTGATTTTGAGTGGCTGCGCTTCTCCCGGGACTGGACCTGAGCCCTGTGGCATAATCTTGCTGCGCCTCCCGGACACACGCATTGGAAACCTGGGTCTACGTTGGAGTCCCCTCAAAACTGCGCAACCATCAGACAGTTGCACTTGTTAAGGCGGCCCGGTCGTTGCTGGGGCGGCGCTGGTGGGTTGGGCCAACGTGATTTGTTTGGTCGGCCCTCCCTCGCGGCAGTTGTCATCGGCCCTGGGATTGCCAACTTGAGGGCCGAAAAGTGGTCAGGGGTGTGACGGGGGGTTTCCAGTCTTTTTGGAGGGATGGGGGTGTTGGAGTGCGAGCTCCGTCTGCCTCGCCTAGGGTCTGGTCCCTTGGTGTGATCTCCTGGGCCTAGTGATGTGCTCTGGGTGTCGGGTTTCAGCCATCTGGTCGGTAAGGAGGCGCTGCACTCGGCGCCTGGCGGGGGGGCACTGGAGCTCGGGTTCCTGTTCGGGGGCGGGCCGGGGAGGGTCCGAGATAGTTGGCGTTGGAGGCGGTCCCGGGGGGTCGTGCCGTGCGGACAGACTGATATGACTTTTCCTTCAGTCTGTCGGCGGTGCGGATCGCCCCGGGCCCTTCCCACATTGTAGTTATGCCTGTGCAGTGGGGGGCGGGTTCGATGGGATTTCCTTGCTGCCGACCGCTCCGTAGGTGGGAGCGGGCAGCAGAGAGGCACTGGGCATAAGTTGGGCGGTTTATGTTATTACATTTACATGTTAAGTTTTTGGATATGCTTGATAATGGTTGCGGGTAGGAGGTGCGGTTGGTTGCCTATAATGTATGTGCAGGAGAGTGCATCTCCAGGTCCCCGACCGTAGCCTTCCACTTTCCCCCCAGTAGGCCGGTCCGCTCACTCCTTTAGGAGAAATCAGCGAACATTAGCATTTGCGCTTCCCCCCTTTTTTCTTGTATATTCTTCGTATATTTTCTTTCCCTTCTCTCCATTCTCTCTTCTCCTCTAATCTTCTATCCCTTAACCCCTTAATTGTCCCCTTCTGTCACCTCCCTCCTCTTGCTTAGCGTTCCCCCTTGTTCTCTCTGGTGGTGGGGGCGGGGGCGCGCAGGCCATGGGGGAACTACTATTAGGCTCCTTTAATGTCAAATATCCCGGAGGTGCTATATGACATGCATAAACAGAGAGTGGCTATCCTACTTCTTCAGGAGACGCATTTTAAAGCGGGCCATGTTCCTGTTATTAAGAACCGCTACTACTCCTCCTGGCATCACGCCCCCAACCCTAATAGTAAGGCTACAGGAGTCTCAGTTGCCATACACAAATCTTTCCCCCATAAGGTGCTGGATCTTAAGGTGGACCCCAACGGGCGGTTTATATTCTTGAAAGTCGAATTGTTTACTAGAAAGTATACGATAGCCAATATTTACGCCCCAAATACTGAGCAAGTTAGCTTTTGCATGAAGACGCTTGGGATGCTAGCGGAATTTTCTGAAGGTACGCTTTTTGTGGGGGGTGATTTTAACATTCCTATGCAACCCGAGTTAGACACTTCCTCGGGTGGGTCTGCAGTGTCCCTGAGTAGGAGAAATAGGCTGAAGAAACTGCTCACAGATATGCAGTTGGTGGATCCTTGGCGGGTGCTGCATGGACACGATAAAGACTTCTCGTTTTTCTCTACCGCAAGGAATTCATATAGCAGGATTGACTATCTTTTCCTTAGTCATCATGCTATGGAGTGGGCACCACGCGCGTGGATCGGCCAGATATTATGGTCGGACCATGCTCCAATCTTTCTGTCGGTGGCATTGCCCGGCCTTTACTCTAAAAATTGGAGTTGGAGGCTTAATAATAACTTGCTGGGGGACGCCGCATGCCTGTCAGGGGTAAAGGAAGTCTTGACCGAATTTCTGAGGAACCACGAGCAGGATACTACGCCCCTCCCGTATCAATGGGAAGCGTTGAAATGTGTGATCAGGGGTGAACTCATTAAACATGGAACCAGATTAAAAAGAGAAAGAGCTTCCCTGATAACCCAGACAGTGCAGACGATCCAGACCTTGGAGCGTGACCATAAAAAAAGCCCATCTAGCGCCGTGCTTGTGGATCTGATGAAGGCCAGAGACAAATTGCAGGGTTTATATAATCAAGCGTACTTGAGATTTAGGGAGAGACAGAAGGTGCTTTTCTACAAGTCTGCGGATAAATGCGGACGGCAGCTCGTCAGGGCATTGCACCCCAGGCTTGCAGCCACATATATTCCCCACATCAGGGGGCCCCAGGGAGAGCTAGCTGTAATCCCCTATCAAATTGTAAATAGCTTTAGAGATTATTATCAATCCTTATACAACCTGCAACAAGATGGCAGCACCATCATGGAAACAGAGCCGCCAGAGTCGGTCACAGATTATATACACGGTACACCACTCCCTGCGATACCTGGGGAGGAGGCTGAGGCTTTGGAGGCCCCCTTTTCTGTGCAGGAGGTTGCTAAGGCAATTAAAGAAACACCTCAGGGAAAGAGCCGGGTGGCGGATGGCTTCACCCCTAAATTTTACAAGCAATTTGGAACGCAGTTGGTACCCTTCCTGACCAGGGTCTTCAACTCTATTGGGCCAGAATGTGGGTTCCCTAGGCAGTCCCTAGAAGCGATAATCTCAGTTCTCCCAAAGCCAGGGAAGGACCCCTCATTATGTAGCAGCTATAGGCCGATCTCCCTCATAAATGTAGACATCAAGCTATATGCCAAGATTTTGTCTTCTCGGCTTAAACCTATTCTCCCGGGCCTGATAGATCAGGACCAGGCTGGCTTTCTTCCTGGGCGGGAGGCGCGGGACAGCACCAACAAGCTCTTTTGGCTCATGCGAAGAAAGAGAGAGCCCAGATGTGCCTTCTCTCATGTGATGCGGAGAAGTCGACTGGATGTTTCTTAAAGGGTCTCTGCAGCAGCTTGGTGTTGGTCCACTGCTCCTGTCCAGGATCCTGGCGCTATATTCTGAGCCAACGGCGAAGGTGAGGGTCAACGGTCTCCTATCCTCTTCCCTTAGGATTAGCAATGGCACGCGACAGGGTTGCCCATTGTCTCCACTACTTTACGTTATTACAATGGAGCATATTGCTGTGGCCATAAGACAGAATCCGGATATAAGGGGTATAGTGGCAGGGGGACAGGAATATAAAGCTTCATTATATGCAGATGATCTGCTCTTACACTTGACTGTCCCACTGACCTCCTTCCCAGCGGCCCTCAAAGAGTTTGAGAGATTCGGGCAAGTGAGCAATTTTAAAATCAAGTACAATAAATCAGAAGCGCTTAACATCTCCATCACTAACCAGATGGTGGAACAGCTTAAAGCAAATTTCGCGTTTAAGTGGCAACCCCACTCGATTAAATACCTTGGGGTGCAGATCCCCTCTGATCTTTCACGTCTATACGAGCTAAACTACTACCCCTTGCTCCTAAAGTCCATGACCGAGCTGACTGCTTACGATAAACGGCATTTTACATGGTTTGGAAGGATCAATGTGATAAAAATGGATATCCTTCCTAAATTTTTATATATTTTCCAAACAGTGCCTATTCACCTACCTAACAGTTTCTTTCAGAAGATAAAGACGGCCTTTTTGAGGTTTGTGTGGGGTACAGGGAAGCCCCGGATAAGATTCAGCACCAGGCTTAAATCGGATGGGGGGGTTGGCCTTCCTGATCTAAAAACCTATCATAATGCGGTTATTACGCTTCGTATATTGGACTGGACCCAGAGGGAGGAAGGGAAGCAGTGGGTCAGATTGGAGAAGGCGATTACCCCAATTAGTCTTGTGTCTCTGCCATGGGGGGGAACACTCCCCAGACAGGTGAGGGAGGCGCTTCCTTATCTGGTGGGACAGTTTTTGATGGCTTGGCACGGGTTAGCCAGGAAGAAGGCCGTGGTCAACAGGCCAGGCCCCTTAACACCTCTCTTCGATAATTATGCCTTTGAGCCAGGAGTGCGGGCCAGAAAATTTCTGGTTTGGGAAGCTTCATCCAATATTACAATAGGCAGTATTTTGCGCACAGACGGGCTTCCAACGTAAGACCAAATAAGGGAAGGAGCTCCGGGACAGCATATCTCGTGGTTCCTCTATGGGCAATTGAAAGCATTTGTAATGAAAAAGGACCTGGTGAACCAAGGCAGGTTACCCTTAACGCGACTGGAGCGCATCCTTGTTCAGGCTCCCCCCAGCTCGCACACGGTCTCTGTCCTTTAAAGGACCCTACTGGAGGCTTTGCATGATTCCCCACCGGGATTCATCAGGAAATGGGAGGACGAGCTTGGGATAACTGTGTCTGGGGAAGACCTTGCCAAGATTTATCTGTACACTCACAAATCAGTGGTTCCGTGCGTAGCTCAGGAGAGGAATTTCAAGGTCTTATCACGATGGTATAGATGTCCAGCTGACTTGAGTAAGTTTGATGCCTCTCACTCAGATAGATGCTGGAGATGCCTTGAAGGAACTGGGAATATGGCCCACATTTGGTGGGGCTGTCCACCAATTAAGGCGCTGTGGGAAAAAGTCCTGTCAATCTACAATAACATCACAGGAGAGGCAGTACAGAACTCTCCACAACTGGCTCTGTTGTCACTTATTCCGGGCTCTCTCTCCCACGGCAAAAAAGGGGTACTGAGACATTTCCTGACAGCATTAAGAGCTGTCATCCCTAGACATTGGAACTCCACTGTGCCACCATCATTCGCTGAATGGGTGCAAGAGGTCGAGACCATTCGCCGTATGGAGAAGATGATCTCGGAATCAGAGGACACATGGGAGAGACACTATACAACGTGGGTAGGCTGGATGGACTATAGGGATAACCGCCTACAGGTGTAGATTCATGGTGCCATGAGTTGGCGTGCCTCTGCCCCTGCAGCCTCCGTGCCTTTGCTATTGCTTTTCCCTCTAACTACCTCTTGCTTTCCCCTGCCTCTTTTCCTTTGCTGTCCCTGTCCCTCTATTCCCTCAGGTTCTTTACTTCTTATTCATGTCCTGTCGTCCCTAGTCCCCAAGGGTTTCTTGCCTCCCCTCCGCTCTTGGTGGTCGCCTCCTCTCTGGGTTGTAGGGGTGGTGCCTGGGTGGTCTCGCCTCCTGTGGTCTTGGGCCCCTGGCCCCGGTCATTTGGTTGGCCGGTCGGGCTTGAGGGCCTGGTCCGGGGGGGGGGGGGGCTGGACACCGGGCCCGTTGAGCCGAGGTTCCTAGATCCTTCACAGGTGGGCGGGGCTGGGTGGGGAGGGTCATTATGCAAGTCATGTTGTTAACTTTTGTATGCCTTGGGACCGGGACTTTGTCATGAATATATCCCTTCTATACTTCCTTGGTTCTATTCGTTGTACTATTTTACTCTTGTTGTAAAACTTAATAAAAAGATATTGAACTAAAACAGAGAGAAAAGCTCTAGAAGTCATTTAGCTGATTTTGACAGTTTTCCCTTCATGTTGGCTCTGCTGCAGAATCTTTCAGTTTACCATTTTCTCTTTCATATTCTTATTTTTCTTTTTTCCATATGATCTTTCTTTCAGCTTTGTGTGTTTTGAGCAAAGCCCAACCCAGGATTTTCACTATCTGGAGTTTTGTTTTGTGCCCCTAGGGGCATCCTGACTTGGGATGCCCTGATATGTGAAATCCCCAAGTTCGCCTGTGAAAACGTACCTTTCCCTGTCTCACAGCGCATGCGAGGGCTCTCATCCAATCAGCGCTGTTTGCACGCAGATGGGGAGCCTGAGCAGTAACCTTCCTGGCCGCCCGGCCTGTCTAAATGACTATCTGCGTGAGTGCGCCAGAAAAATGGGGGGATCTGTAGTTATCCAGGGGTCGTTTCACACAGTGGGCATCCTGATTTAGAATGGGGTTTTGTTCCACTTTAATACCTTTAGATTTTCCTGCACAGTTATTCAAAGAAGAATTTCAGTCATTTTCAGTCAGTTTAGTTTATTTTGTATAGATTTTACACATTTGAGTCACCTGGTCTCATAACAAAAGCAGCACCTCACACACACACACAGCCGTTACAGTGTCAGCCTCTGAGGTAAAGTGTTGCTAGATGACCAGTGGGCTAAATG
This sequence comes from Gastrophryne carolinensis, assembly GCA_027917425.1. Classification (NCBI taxonomy): domain Eukaryota; kingdom Metazoa; phylum Chordata; class Amphibia; order Anura; family Microhylidae; genus Gastrophryne; species Gastrophryne carolinensis. Next base: position 130,710,404 of record CM051240.1, on the reverse strand, counting down.
AAGCAGCTCACTAAATACAAGCCAGCAGATCCCCCTATTCAGCAAATGGACTGAGCCATTTTAATTATACAATTTAAAAGAGAGGCATATATTTTTTTCTTTTTCTATCGCCAGATTATTCATACACATGTTATAAGCTATTGTGTGGCTATTTAATTATTTATCTTTTTTAATGCAAATTTCGCAATACTGCTCCTTTAAAGGAACTTAAAGCAATTTACAACCTTTGTAGTTGGGTGTGTATTCTTTCAACTCTATTTTTGTTAGGATATTTTTGGATCTATTGGCGAATAGACCTTTTTGAAAAGACATAAGCACCCATTAACAAGAATTTTCATTTTTTCATAGTCTGCAGGAATGCTGAATTAAATCTGTTTTTATAGGGCATGGTAACTTGATATGAGCGAATCGATCCGTACGAACCCGGATTTGTTCCGAATTTCATTAAAAATACGATTCTGAATGAATCCGAATTTCCCCGCGATTCGATCGATCGAGGTTTTCCTTTAAACTCCATTTACTTCAATTACAGACATTGTAAAATGGTGGATGGACATGTCTGGACATATCCCCTGGGGCAAGTTATCATGGGAAGGTCACATGCAGCCTATCAGCAGCCAGGAGCCCCGGTGACGTCACAGCGCAATATAAAGCGGCGGCCATCTTGCTTGTGCGCATTTCAGACTTGCAGTGCACAGACAACGGAGCTTGCTGAGCTGCTAGAGACAGGGACAGAGAGTAACAGTGAGGCAGGGAGACCCACAGAGTGCCAGGGAGAGCCAGGGAAAGATAGTGAAAAATCGGGAACGATCCAGGCAGGGACAGCAGATAAAGTGACAGGGAAAGAAAGCTTTTTTTTATTTTCATTTCACTTCATTTGCCAGATCAGTTTTAAATTGCTGTGTTTTGTGCTGTAAACATTCCTGGCCATGTTGGCAGTGGCACATTTAACATTTCTTATAGCTCGATTAGTTAGCACATGACCCTATTTTTTATACAAAACCCCACACCTGCACCTAGCACCCGATCTGTTATACAAAATAAGCGTGCCTCAGCTGTACTAAGTTATTTAATTTTGCATTGGTTTCTGACTGCTGTCATTACACCAGGGCCCAGGGTATCCCAAACTTGCACCTAGCACCCGATCTATTATACAAAATAAGCGTGTTTCAGCCTCAGCTGTACTAAGTTAATTAATTTTGCATTGGTTTCTGACTGCTGTCAATACACCAGGGCCCAGGGTATCCCAAACTTGCACCTAGCATCCTATCTGTTATACAAAATAAGCATGTTTCAGCCTCAGCTGTACTAAGTTATTTAATTTTGCATTGGTTTCTGACTGCTGTCATTACACCAGGGCCCAGGGTATCCCAAACTTGCACCTAGCATCCTATCTGTTATACAAAATAAGCGTGTTTCAGCCTCAGCTGTACTAAGTTATTTAATTTTGCATTGGTTTCTGTCTGCTGTCATTACACCAGGGCGCAGGGTATCCCAAACTTGCAGCTAGCACCCGATCTGTTATACAAAATAAGCATGCCTCAGCTGCACTAAGTTATTTAATTTTGCATTGGTTTCTGACTGCTGTCATTACACCAGGGCCCAGGGCATCCCAAACTTGCAGCTAGCACCCTGTTATACAAAATAAGCAAATACATAAAAATGTCAGGCAGACAAGTGCCAGTAAGTTCAAAGAGGAGTGGCAGAGGCCAAGATTCTGCAGGCAGAGGTTGCAGCAGACTAGGGGCGAGTGGCAGCAGGAGTCATGGTGATCTGCCAGTATCTGCTAGCGGTCGTGTCTCCACCAGTAACGCATCTGCCGTGGTAGATTGGTTAACGCGCTCATCAACATCATCACAAGTTACATCTGAGACCCCCAGTCTAGGGTCGGTAGGTTCCTCTGACGCAACCCTGAGTTGGCATGCCCCGAGAGCAGTCCCTGTCCTCCCATTGCCTCTGTCCTACGCCGTTCCCTCCCCCAGTGACGTATCCTATGCTTTGGGTTCAGCTCCACTCTTTAGTGAGGAGGACGATCAGATAGAGGACAGTCAGCAGCTACTGCCCAGCCATCAAATGGAGGTGGCTTTTTTAGCTCGGCAGACAAATAGTGATGTGGACAGTGTCGTGGGTGTTGCGAGCTTTCCAGCTCCTGCGCCAGACACCGTTGAGGAAACCGAGAACATCAGTGACGTACATCCACAACTCGGTGATGATGATGAAGCCGATCGCACTTGGGAGCTGGGTGATGAAGCGGCTTCATCGTCATCAAGAAGAAGATGGGCACAGGTTGCCCCGGAGTCAGCAGCTGAGGCAGCAAGGTGTTAGCAGCATGGTTGGCAGTCAGCATGGGGGCACAATTGTAAAGCCTAGAGCCAAACGGGGCCAGGGCCGGGGTAGAGCACCTGCTGCGTGGCAGGCTACCTTATCGGGAGGTAGTGAAGCAGGGGTTCCTGGAGTTGGCGACAGTAGCAGTGAATCAGTGAGGCCTGTTGGTGGGAAAAGTAGCTACTCGGCAGTGTGGCAGTTTTTCCTGAAGCAACCACAGGAGGGTACCATGGCCACATGTAAGATATGTAGGCAGAAGGTGAAGCGTGGCCAGGGCCCAAATGTTGGCACCACGGCCCTGCGTCAACATATGATGCGGCACCATAAAGTGGCCTGGGAGAACCGAGGCTCCGAAGAGGTGGTCCAGCCTGCTTCCTCACCAAGTGGCACACCGCTCCAATTTCTGCCAGCCAAGGCTCCAGCACCTCAGCCGAAGGCAGCTGTGCATCATACCCATTCTCTGTCGCTCCTGCTCCTCCTCCAATTCATGCATCCCGCCAGCAATCCATCAGCGAAACCATGTCCAAGAGACAGCAATATGCGCCCACTCATCCTAAAGCGCAGAAGCTGAATGTGCTCCTGTCCAAGTTGCTGGTGCTGCAGTCACCCCCTTTTCAGGTGGTGGACTCTGCACCTTTCAGAGAACTGATGGCTTGTGCCGAGCCGAGGTGGAGAGCCCCAAGCCGTCATTTCTTTGCTAAGAAGACAGTACCAGCGCTGCACACTTTTGTTGAACAGAAGGTGGACCAGTCCTTGAGCCTGTCGGTGTGTAGCAAAGTGCATGGCAGCGCCGACGTCTGGGGCTGTAACTACGGTCAGGGCAGGAACATGTCGTTTACGGCCCACTGGGTGAATGTGGGCCCTTTGCAGCAGCAACTTGGAAAGGTCACGCCGCTTCGGCCTCCGCGCTCCCTGCCCATTGGGCCTGTGACACCGTGCGACTCGGCCTCCTCATCCTCCGCCATCTCCTCACCCTCCACTGTAGGCTCTAGTCTCAGTGCCCCTCATCATGAAATCCAAACATGGCTTACTCCAAGAAAACTTAAAATGGTAACCATGGTTACCAACAATGGGAAGAACATTTTGTCTGCGCTGCGCCAAGGAAGGCTGACCCATGCCCCCTGCATGGCTCACGTCTTCAATCTGGTTGTCAAGCGGTTTCTGAAGTGTTCCCCCTATATACAAGACATCCTAACAACTTCAAGGAAACTTTGCATGCACTTCAGCCACTCATACACCACCAAACACACCCTTCTTGAGCTACAGCGTCAGAACAGTATCCCCCAACATAGTCTGATTTGCGATGTTTCCACCCGTTCGAATTCCACCCTTCACATGTTGGACCGATTATATGAACAGAGAAAAGCCATCACGGATTTCCTGATGATCCAAGCGTATAGGAGGACTCCCCTGTGTAACTTCAATGTCAACCAGTGGCAGCTCATACGTGACACCTGCCGTTTGCTCAGGCCCTTTGAGGAAGCCACTTTGTCAGTCGGCAGGATTACGGGATGAACGACGTGATTCCACTGCTTCATGTACTACAGCACATGTTGGAAACCATGGCTGGTCAGGGCACTGGAGACATGGCGTCTACATCTTACGGCCACATGAACCCCGTTGGAGCTGAACTGGAGGAGGAGGAGGATGAAGAGGAGGAGGAGTGGCCCAGTGAAGCACAGTTTAGGCTTGGTGAAATGGCTGGTTTATCTAGTCAGCGGACAGGAGAGGAGGAGCAGGAGCAGCCAGAGGAGCTAGAGCAGGGGTACTCAACTACTTTCAGTGGAGGTCCACTTACCAGGGTCTGCCGTGGGATGAAGGTCCGGGGGGGGTGTAAGTAAGAGTGCATGTCACGGGCTGGGAGAAGGGTTAGGGGAGGGTGCAGATCAGCTGCTGGGGGGGTAGGTGAGGGTCAGTGGATGTGTAGAAGGGTTAGGTGAGGGGTGCGAGAAGCAGGAAGTAAATGACAGGTGGGTGGGGGGACAGGAAAGCTCATTGCTCAGGTTGGCTGAGGAGCTTGCACTCTACACATGAATTAAATGGGGGACAGGAATCTCACCTCCTTGCACTTTCTCCAGCAGCTCGATGAACTGGTCCCGGGTAATGGCCTCCTCGCCCCGGGCCAGCCGCTCCTCCAGCCAGCGCAGCAGTGTGCTCTGATGCCGGGACACCACTGACTCCGGGGCCGCCACCTCCCTCAGGCAGGCCACCTCTTCCCAGAGTCAGGCCTGCTCTAGCAGCACCGGCGGTGGGGGCGGCAGCAGTGCGAGTGGACATGACGGGCCTCCAGGTGTGTGCAGCGGGCTCTGCTTGCCACCCGAAGCCTCCGCCAGCTCCGCGCTCTCGGCTCCTTCCTCCTCCCGCGCCTCTTCGTCTCCATTTCTCCCCCCCCGCCTACGAGGCCCGAGCCGCTTCCACCTTCCCCGGCCTGGCCACGCCCATGTGCCCGCCCCCAGCTCTGACAGCCCCGGCTGGCAATTGTCACCGGCACCGCCGGATCCCGGGCTGCCCGGTATGCCCTATGGCCAGCCCGCCCCTGGCTCCAGGGACACTAAACCAGCCCTGGGCAGCGGTCCGGACAAATGGCGTCTGCGGTCCGGATTCGGACCGCGGTCCGTCATTTGAGTACCCCTGAGCTAGAGGGTTTTGAGGAAGGCGAGATAGAGGACCCGGACACACCGTGGCAGTATGCAGTGGAGATGGAGACAGGTAGTCCCTCCGAGTCTCTTGCACAAATGGCAGGAAGCATGCTCAGATTGCTTGCGTAGTGACCCCAGAATTGTTTCCATTTGTCAGCGGGATGACTTCTGGCTCTCCACCTTATTGGACCCTCGCTTCCGGCACAAAATGGGGGCATTTTTTAAACCCGCCGAGAGGGAGGACAAACTGAACTACTACAAAGACATTCTACGTAGTCAATTGGCCGATGCCTATCTGCGCCATGGTCCATACTCTCGCAGGTCTGACTCGGGGGGACCTCTGCGCTCACCTTCCACTGCCATGGCTGCTGGGGGGGTTGGCAGGAGCAGCAGCAGCAGCTCCATCAGCAGCAGCCTCAGTCTTCAGTCGCTAATGAGTAGCTTTCTACACCGGCATAGTGAGGCTACTCATGAGCAGCAGGAAGACCTGGAGCAGGACCTCAACCAGCAGGTCATGTCATACCTTGACATGACCATGCCAACACACCTTGAGGATCCGCTGGACTTCTGGGCAGCCAAACTTGGCTTGTGGCCGCAACTAGCAGAGTTTGCCCTGGAAAAGCTGTCCTGCCCGGCAAGTAGCGTGACATCTGAGCGGGTGTTTAGTGTGGCGGGGGCCATAGTTACGGCGAGGAGAACTCATCAGCCAGGATTTCCACCCACCAATGGATGATGCATGCGACTAGATTCAGCATGGTGCCACGTTTTACACTTTCCAAATGGTGCAAAACATATTTATGTCTTTAGGCCAATTTTTGGGCTCCTGCTGATGCCAACTTCAGGGTGTGCCTTCCAACCAATTTTTGGCCTCCTGCTGATGCCAACTTCAGGGTGTGCCTTTGAGCCAATTTTTGGCCTCCTGCTGCTGCCAACTCCAGGGTCTCTTTCAAGCTATGTTTGGGCTCCTGCTGCTGCTTGCAACTCCAGGGTGTGATTCATCCAATTTTTGTGCTCCCGAAGCCAACTCCAGTGTCTTTCAAGCTATGTTTGGGCTCCTGCTGCTGCTGCTTGCAACTCCAGGGTGTGATTCATCCAATTTTTGGGCTCCTGCTGCCAACTCCAGTGTCTTTCAAGTTATGTTTGGGCTGCTGCTTGCAACTCCAGGGTGTGATATATCCAACTTTTGGGCTCCTGCTGCCAACTCCAGTGTGTCTTTCAAGCTATGTTGGGGCTCCTGCTGCTGCTTGCAACTCCAGGGTGTGATTCATCCAATTTTTGGGCTCCTGAAGCCAACTCCAGTGTCTCTTTAAAGTAATGTTTGGGCTGCTGCTGCTGCTTGCGACTCCAGGGTGTGATTCATCCAATTTTTGTGCTCCTGAAGCCAACTCCAGTGTCTCTTTAAAGTAATGTTTGGGCTGCTGCTGCTTGCAACTCCAGGGTGTGATTCATCCAATTTTTGTGCTCCTGCTGCCAACTCCAGTGTCTCTTTCAAGCTATGTTTGGGCTCCTGCTGCTGCTGCTTGCAACTCCAGGGTGTGATTCATCCAATTTTTGTGCTCCTGAAGCCAACTCCAGCGTCTCTTTAAAGTAATGTCTGGGCTGCTGCTGCTGCTTGCAACTCCAGGGTGTGATTCATCCAATTTTTGTGCTCCTGAAGCCAACTCCAGTGTCTCTTTAAAGTAATGTTTGGGCTCCTGCTGCTGCTTGCAACTCCAGGGTGTGATTCATCCAATTTTTGGGCTCCTGCTGCCAACTCCAGTGTCTTTCAAGCTATGTTTGGGCTGCTGCTGCTTGCAACTCCAGGGTGTGATTCATCCAATTTTTGGGCTCCTGCTGACAACTCCAGTGTCTCTTTAAAGTAATGTTTGGGCTCCTGCTGCTGCTGCTTGCAACTCCAGGGTGTGATTCATCCAATCTTTGGGCTCCTGCTGTCAACTCCAGTGTGTCTTTCAAGATATGTTTGGGCTCCTGCTGCTGCTTGCAACTCCAGGGTGTGATTCATCCCATTTTTGGGCTCCTGAAGCCAACTCCAGTGTCTCTTTTTTTTTTAAATTCTTTTTATTTGAGTTTTTTTGATACAAATGTAGCTTCAACATACACAGTACATAGGTTGGTCTTGCCATAATTTTAGATCAGAAAAGAAGCAACACAAACATGGTATCACATGGATCCAGAAAATTGTTTTTCCTACAGGCATTGTATATATATATACATCAAATCAACCAACTCGAGCTACCAGCAATGTGATTGCATCCTTATTTACGTTGTAGATTTGCTGCTCAAGGTGGGGGCTGCCGTATTACGTTGGTGTTTCTTTCTTCGAGATTTATTGGATTATCTCCCTCTATCACTCTATTTAAGTACCAAGTGGTATCCCGAAATGTTTGGTACAATTTTTGTTTAATTTCTACGTGTAAAGTATCAATAAAGCTTTCCCATGTATTGAAAAAACTGGGTGTTTTCTTTTCTTTGTCTAGGGTTGCATCAGCCCACTCAAACTTGAAGAGCTGCTGCAACTTCTCCACAAAGTGTCGGAATGAGGGAGGTTTGTCTCCAATCCAGCCCTGGAGAATGACTTTTTTCGCAACTGCAGCCGTTAACAGAATTAATTTCTTAGTGCCTCTATCTATCCTCTGGGTGGTAGTATCAATTGAGCCAAATATTGCCCATCTTGGAGTGAGAGGCAGATAGATTATCAATTTTGTAATCATATATCTATGTACTTTTCTCCAGAACTGGTTGACAACCGGACATTCCCATAGACAATGATATAAATTTGCCCCCTCCTCCCCACATTTCCTACAGTGGTCAGAGTCAGACAGTTTCATCTGTACTGAATGGACAGGTGACACATAGTTGTAATGATATAATCTAAGAAGCATTTCTCTGTAGGAGGATGTTTGTAGGGTCGCCCAGGAATATTTGTACATTTTAAGCAGCTCCTCAATGTCAAGTTCTGGGAAGTGAGTGCATCATTTAATCATTCCCGTGTTGAGTTCCTCATAATACAGTGTGTGTCTTAAGAACTTATAATGCAGTGCTATGGCTCTGCTATTTGGTGGCGTCATGTTCAATTGTGTGTCCAGCCCATTATCCCAGTCCTGAGTGGAAAATGTTTTGACTGTCTGTTTGACATAAGATGTCAATTCAAAGTAGGCAAACGTGTGCGGAACTGTAAACGGGATTTTTTCATTGAATTCCTGAGCATTCAAAAACATTCTTTTGCTATTTAGCCGTAACAGCTGCCCAATGTGTGTGATCCCTTCTTTTTCCCAGTCCGTGAATGGGCGTGTCGTGTTCCCGTTTAGGAAATCTAGATTTCCTGTAATAGGTAATAGTGTTGATAAATGGGGGTTTAGCTTGTATTTCTTCCTTAGTTTTTGCCAGAGACCCCAGATGGACATTAATAGTGGATTTGGAGTGACATGTTCAGGTAGCAATGCTTTCTGCATGTGAATCAGGTTAATTTGACGTCTGGTACCATGCTTTGATCTAATTGCGGATCTGTGTGTATGTGAGTGTTCTTGATCCAATCTCTTAATACACCAAGTAACGCTGCTGCGTTATAATTAAAAGGATCTGGAAGATTGACTCCGGCGTTCTCCCGTGTTTGCTGTAACACCCTTCTACTTATTGTCGCTCTCTTCTTGCCCCATATAAATTCCCTGAATCTTTTGTTTAATTCTGTAATTTCTTTATGGTTTAGGAGTATAGGGAGTGTCTGCAGATAAAACAGCAGCTTCGGAAATGCTATCATTTTTATTAAATAAATACGTCCCAGGTATGAGAGAGTCAAGCCGGCCCAGGTTTGTAAATCTCGCTGAATATCTCTTATAATGGGTTTGATATTAATATCATAGAGTTTGTGCTGATTTTTGGGTAGCATAACTCCTAAGTACTTTATGTACTGTTTGTTCCATTTAAAAACGGGAAGTTGTCTCCCCAGCTCGGTTTTGTGTAATTATTTAGATATAGGGCCGCCGATTTTTCTAAGTTAATGGAGTAACCTGTGACGGTACCAAATTGGGCTATGATCTCCAATATCCGTGGGAGTGTGGTTCGGGGATTTGCTACATATAACAAGACATCATCTGCAAAAGCTGTTATCTTTATTTCCTCTTTGCCTATTTTTATTCCTTGGAAGGCACTCTCCCCCTCCAATAATCGAAAGAGCGGGTCAATGGCCAAATTAAATAATAGTGGTGACAAGGGGCATCCCTGTCTGACTCCCCTCCCCAGCTGGACGTCGTTGGTGAGCTGTCCATTAACCAATAGTTGGCAGGTTGGTGCCTTGTATATATATTGTATCAGTGACGTAAATGTTCCGCCAAAGGCTCTCTCCGTTAATATAGCGTTAAGCCACGGCCATGCAATTTTATCGAACGCTTTTTCAGCGTCCAGACTGAGGAGGAGACCCTTAGAATTTCTACTAGTAGTAATTGCTGCTATTGCTGTTCTTATGCCTATTGAGATGTGCTTGCCCCTAACAAAGCTCAATTGGTGTTTAGTAAGCAGTTTTGGGAGAAAGCATTGGAGCCGATCCGCCAATATTTTAGATAATATTTTATAGTCCGTATTCAATAATGAAATCGGTCAATAAGATTTGACCAGTTCCGGGTCTCTGTCTGGCTTTGGCAATAAAATCGTATACGATTCAGTAAATCGAGGCATTAGAGTTCTGTGGTGTATGATACTGTGGAACTCTAAGCGTAGGTATGATCGTGGGGTTCAGTAACTTGTAGAATTCGGTTGTGTAACCATCTGGGCCTGGCGTTTTTTGATTTTTAAGGTTTCTGATAGTGTTAGCTATCTCCTGATCTGTGATGTCTGCTTCCAACATGGTTCTCTGTTCTATTGTGAGTTTTGGGAGTTGTGCCTTGCTAAGTATGTCTTGTGTGGTGGCATAGTCTGTTGCAGTAGCAGAGTATAATTCTCTAAAATAGGCTTCAAATTTCTCAGCTATGCTTTTGGTGTGATGTGTTCTATGGCCAGTAGCCATATCTTTTATGATATGTATAGTTCTTTTGTGCCCCCTTGGATTCACCATATTGGCTAATAATGCCCCAGCTTTGTTGTCAAATTGTCAAAGTATTTGGCGTTCTGAAATTGTACTCTACATTTGGCTTCTGCCCCTAGATATGTGTCGAGTACTAAGGAGGCCTCCAGCCAACGCTTTTTGCTTTCTGCTGTGTTTTGTTCTAAATAGGTTTTGTAAGCCTTAGTGAGTGCATTGTATAAGAGTGTATGTTTTGCCTTTGCATCCCTTTTTTGTTTGGCAGTATATGCTATAATTTGTCCTCTCAGCACAGCCTTTGCCGTTTCCCACAATAGTGTAGTGTTGTCCATATGTAGAATATTATCATCTAGAAAATCTCCCCAACTTTTTGTTAGGTATTCCTTAAATTTTGGAGATGTGTACAGGTAATTCGGGAATCTCCATATCCTAGAGCGGGTTTGTGCAGATTCCAGTTTAAGTGTCAGGGTGATTGGCGCATGATCAGACATAGTGATTGGTTTGATGGAAGCTTCCAGAACCCCACTCATCAATTGTTCATCTATTAGGGTGTAATCTATTCTCGATAGCGTTTTGTGAGCTACTGAGTAGCACGTGTATTCTCTAGCTGTGGGATACAGGAGCCTCCATGGGTCCACCAATGCTGTGTTCTGTAGTAGGAAATTAAGGGAGTTTCCAGTGTACTGTGTGTTTCTTGATTCCTGCCTGTCTACCTTGGGGTCAATAACGGCATTAAAATCCCCTATTATGACTAGGTTTTGTGCTTGCGTTGCTTGTAGTTTTTGTGTGAGTTCCGTGTAGAAGTCCGCGTTAGGGCCGTTAGGTGCATAGATGTTGGCTAGGGTGATGTTCTGTCCTGCCACATTAAGCTTCAGAATTATATATCTGCTTTCGGGGTCAATGCATTTGTCTGTGATATTGTATTGCAGATTTTTGCTAATTAATATGGCTACTCCCCTTTTTTTGTGCGTGTATGTGGTGGCAATCTCCTCCCCTATCCAGTTAGCCTTAAGATTGCCCTTTTCCCCTGTCTTCCAATGAGTTTCCTGTAGCCCAACAATATCTGGGTTGAGGCGATGGATAGACGCCAGAATTTTCCTGCGTTTAATGGGGTGATTCAGGCCCCCTATGTTCCAAGAGACTATTTTAAGTGAGTCCTTTACTATTGTATCTGCCATTATGTCATTGGTTGCCATGAGGTGTGTATAATGTCGGTTTTAGTAGCGCATACCTGAAAATCCCATGGTACTGGTTGTCCGAATGTCTACCCCCATCATGAATTCTCAAGAGTTGCAGCCCCCACCTTGAGCGATGCACACAATAAAGGTTAACACCATGAAAATTATTATGAATTACTTTTACAGTGCTAGCTAGAGATAGAATGCTATTACAATTTGCATTTGTAATGATAGTCTGAGCTATCATTTTTCCCATGAACATTTGTTGACCTAAAACAAACACGGTGAAGAAAACTATCAATGGTTTTTGGACAGTGACCACTGGGGTCCTCGAGACAAGCATAGGGTCCCCTCCTCCCAGAGAGTTACCATCCCCATCCTCTCAACGTGGGGCCCTATGCGTTCCCGCACAGCTCTCAAAGCGCCACTGCGCCGTGTAAACTTCGAACATAACCTATAACTTATCTTATCTCTTAATCTACGATCAATATCATGCTTCATTGGCTTTTGCCTGTTGATAAACACATCTTTAACAGCATAAACTTTTTTAAACTTTTTGCCTTGAAAAAGGGCGTCCCTGCAATCCTTCAAAATCTGCATAGATCATTCTGGAATCTAGGGTGGTTGAATGGTATCGTGACAATGTGCCCAAAGTGGGCAAAACCACCATATCAGGTGTTTGGTGGCAATAGATCCAGTTTAGCCTTCTTGACATCGTCATATGTTTTAATTTCTCCAGAGACAGTAATTCTTAGCTTTGCGGGGTATAGCAGTGCAAATCTGATACCTTGCTGTACAAGGTGTTGGCAAATGGGGGAGAACTCTTTACGCTTCTGGGTCACAGCTACAGAGAAATCTTGAAATATCAAGATTCTACTTCCTGCCACCACCACCTCCTTCTGTTTACGGTAAGCCCTCAAAATTTCTTCTTTGTCTTCAAAGTGTAAGTATTTGGCTATAGTTGCTCTTGGCCTAATGCCTTCAGATTGTCTATCTGGGCCCAGCCTATGCGCTCTTTCAATTTTCCTGGGGTCGCATGCCGGCAGCTGTAGTGCTGTCATAAGGTCCCCTGTTAGAAAAGATTTTAGCCCTTGGCCCTTATAGCTTTCTGGTATGCATACAAATTGGAGAATTGACCTGCGACTCCTATTCTCTAGGTCCTCCTGTTTTTCACATAGGGCGGTCAAAAGTTTTTCCTGTTTCTCAATTTTTTCACTATATGTCGCATTGCAGTCCTCCAGGTCACTGACCCTTTGTTGGAGTTCAGTTATCCGTTGGGAGTGAGAGTTTATTTGCTCCATGGCCCCGTAAGAGTGTGATGTAGGGCACCACATTTTTTGTCAAAGTAAGGTATCAGAGTGTCCATGACTTCTTGCGCTATAGACTGGTCCCTCCCGCCCGCAGGAGAGTCTCGTAAGTCTTGCTGGGGGGATACACTCAGATCAGGTGTAGGTGGCGAGGGCGGTGGGGTACCAGTCTGCCTAGAGTCCACCTGAGAACTCTGTTTTGATTTGGACTTAGATTTGTTGTGAGTTGCAGGGGTAAGTTTCTCTACATACTTATCCATACCTCTAGTCGTCATTTGACTCATGTTGCTCTGAGCCAGGTTTGGACTAGAATTCGGGTTCTGTACCCGGAGGCTGCAGTGCGACCGCAATTCCTAAAAGTAAGCTGGCCTTCACTTGTAGTGACTATCAAAAGTCGTGTACTTTCTTGAGGTATGTTAGTTACGTTACCTCGGTTCAACCTGTAATAAAATTTATGTTAATATGTACAATTCAGTGTATTTGAGCTTTAGAGAGCCTGTGAGCAGCTCTCTGGGCTGGTATATTTCTGACTGTTGTTAATTCCCCTGTGTTATAATGTATGGCCACTGGGTGGCAGCAGCGGCGGCAAACTTTGCTTTTGCTATTAATCAATATTCTGTTATTTGACCACTAGGTGGCAGGAAATGTCCACCCCAGTCTCCCGAAGCCTGCACCACCAAATGTCACCACTAGGTGTCAGTGCCTGCCCCAGAAAACCAGATCTGGAACCTTCCCCGATTCTCTCCGTGTATGACTCAAAGCATGTATTTACACCTCAGATTTCTGCTGCTTTGTGCCTGCAATGCAAAATATGTTAGTTACGTTGCTCCGGTTCAACCTGTAATAAAGATTATGTTAATATGTACAGTCTAGTATGTCTGAACTTCAGAGATCCTGTCAGTAATTCTCTGGACTTGCAGATTTCTGGCTGCTGTTGATGGTAAGCGTCCAGCTCGGTTTCACTGAAGCCCTCTGTGAGACTGAAGTCAGATTGGGGAAGATCTCTCTCACAGATGATTCTTTCTAAACCAAGGGATGTTCTGTTCCTCCTGAGTGGGGGATGGGTCTGGAGCTTACATGGGGCAATCACCCTGGGGCAAGTTCACAGTTCCAGTGGCACAGCTATCTGCTCTGGGAGGTTTTATAAGGGGCTCCCACAGGTGCTGCTCCAGGGGATAGAGCACAGCAGGCTTGAATGCTGGCTAGGCTGATGGCAATGAAAGTGGGAGGTAGTTGTCCCCACACCGTGCTCCAAACCCCAACTTGATGGCCTGTGTCCCTCAGTCCAGACACTAGGGGCCTCAGCAGGCTTCTCCCAGGGGGGTCCTTTTAGTGTGTGCCTTTATGAGGTGGGACAGGGACAGTGTATCCCTCTGTTGGCAGTTCCTTGCTAGGTCCCCCCACAGCACCAATCCCCCTATCTTCTGCCAGCCTCGGGTGGAAATGTCTGGTGACCTCTGAAACAGTGCAGGCTGGATTTCTTGTCCACCGACCTGCAGTCTCTCCTCTAGGCACGCTCCCGCAGGGTGTCTTGTCTTCTGTGAAACTCAGCAGTGGGGGGTGGGGGGGTGGCAAGGTCTCTCCAGGAGGTGTCGAGTGATTCCCCCCCTGGTTAGACAGAAAGGGTGTCTGGACAGTGTCTCCTCAGCTCAGAATCAGCGAGGGTTAAGTGCTTGACAGCCTCTCACTCTTTGTCTTTCTCCCACGCCAGCAATGAGGGGGAGGAGGGGGGTCAGCTATGAGGTTCTGTCTGCTAGGGTAAAGGTCACCTTCCTTCACAGAATCACACGCTGATTGTCTCCTTGGTGATCCCAGCACCTCAGGTCAGTGAATGAGTTGATGAGGGGATAATTGTAAACTATTTGTTCAGTGTTGATGGGCTCTGCCCCTGCTTCCCTGATATCAGGGAGCCTTGCAATGGCCGGCTGTTATCACATGTAGTGAGGCTCGGTATTACAGCTGCAGGCAGGGACCTCCGGGCAGTAAAAGGAGGGCATAGATCAGTACCTCTTATCAGGCTGAGTCTGTCCTCTTTGTTCTTTGTGCTCCTTTCTCTCTGATGACAGAGATTCCATATGATTTTGTCCTGTGATGAGGGAGCACTTCTAAAAAGGTGGCCATGCTGCTTGGCTCCGCCCCCGGAAGTCTCCCAGTGTCTCTTTAAAGTAATGTTTGGGCTCCTGCTGCTGCTGCTTGCAACTCCAGGGTGTGATTCATCCAATTTTTGGGCTCCTGCTGCCAACTCCAGTGTCTCTTTAAAGCAATGTTTGGGCTCCTGCTGCTGCTTGCAACTCCAGGGTGTGATTCATCCAATTTTGGGCTCCTGCTGCCAACTCCAGTGTCTCTTTCAAGCTATGTTTGGGCTCCTGCTGCTTGCAACTCCAGGGTGTGATTCATCCAATTTTTGTGCTCCTGAAGCCAACTCCAGTGACTCTTTAAAGTAATGTTTCGGCTCCTGCTGCTGCTGCTTGCAACTCCAGGGTGTGATTCATCCAATTTTTGTGCACCTGAGGCCAACTCCAGTGTCTTTCAAGCTATGTTTGGGCTCCTGCTGCTGCTGCTTGCTACTCCAGGGTGTGATTCATCCAATTTTTGGGATCCTGCTGCCAACTCCAGTGTCAATTTAAGATATGTTTGGGCTCCTGCTGCTTGCAACTCCAGGGTGTGATTCATCCAATTTTTGTGCTCCTGAAGCCAACTCCAGTGTCTCTTTAAAGTAATGTTTGGGCTCCTGCTGCTGCTTCTTGCAACTCCAGGGTGTGATTCATCCAATTTTTGGGCTCCTGCTGCCAACTCCAGTGTCTTTGAAGCTATGTTTGGGCTGCTGCTGCTGCTTGCAACTCCAGGGTGTGATTCATCCAATTTTTGGGCTCCTGAAGCCAACTCCAGGGTCTCTTTAAAGTAATGTTTGGGCTCCTGCTGCTGCTGCTTGCAACTCCAGGGTGTGATTCATCCAATTTTTGGGCTCCTGCGGCCAACTCCAGTGTCTCCTTTAAAGCAATGTTTGTGCTCCTGCTGCTGCTTGCAGCTCCAGGGTGTGATTCATCCAATTTTTGGGCTCCTGCTGCCAACTCCAGTGTCTCTTTAAAGCAATGTTTGGGCTCCTGCTGCTGCTTGCAACTCCAGGGTGTGATTCATCCAATTTTTGGGCTCCTGCTGCCAACTCCAGTGTCTCTTTAAAGCAATGTTTGGGCTCCTGCTGCTGCTTGCAACTCCAGGGTGTGATTCATCCAATTTTTGGGCTCCTGCTGCCAACTCCAGTGTCTCTTTCAAGCTATGTTTGGGCTCCTGCTGCTTGCAACTCCAGGGTGTGATTCATCCAATTTTTGGTCTCCTGAAGCCAACTCCAGTGTCTTTGAAGCTATGGTTGGGCTGCTGCTGCTGCTTGCAACTCCAGGGTGTGATTCATCCAATTTTTGGGCTCCTGAAGCCAACTCCAGGGTCTCTTTAAAATAATGTTTGGGCTCCTGCTGCTTGCAACTCCAGGGTGTGATTCATCCAATTTTTGGGCTCCTGCGGCCAACTCCAGTTTCTCTTTAAAGCAATGTTTGTGCTCCTGCTGCTGCTTGCAGCTCCAGGGTGTGATTCATCCAATTTTTGGGCTCCTGCAGCCAACTCCAGTGTCTCTTTAAAGTAATGTTTGGGCTGCTGCTGCTTGCAACTCCAGGGTGTGATTCATACAATTTTTGGGCTCCTGAAGCCAACTCCAGTGTCTCTTTAAAGCAATGTTTGGGCACCTGCTGCGGCTTGCAACTCCAGGGTGTGATTCAGACAATTTTTGGGCTCCTGCTGCCAACTCCAGTGTCTCTTTCAAGCTATGTTTGGGCTCCTGCTGCTGCTTGCAACTCCAGAGTGCCATTCAGCCAATTTTTGGGCTCCTGCTGCCAACTCCAGGATGTCTTTCAGCCAATATTTGGACTCCTGCTG
Source organism: Gastrophryne carolinensis (assembly GCA_027917425.1). Classification (NCBI taxonomy): domain Eukaryota; kingdom Metazoa; phylum Chordata; class Amphibia; order Anura; family Microhylidae; genus Gastrophryne; species Gastrophryne carolinensis. Next base: position 130,694,014 of record CM051240.1, on the reverse strand, counting down.
CTGCCAGCTCCAGGGTGTGTTTTTCAGGCACTATAGGGGCCCCTCATATTAATGCCACCTCAACTCTCTGCAATTGTGCCGCTCTGCGATTCTAATAGCGAGGCCTCTGATCTGCATGTTTTAATTGCTTACAGTATTATTTCACTAACCAAGCACGCATCCTATGCGTGTTACAGCAAGGCAGAATGGTTTACAACTCTATTGAGGCTCTGGGAGGCTCAGAAATAGCCGTTTTTAATAGCGATTCATTGCGAATAAATTCGGGTCGAAACGATTTTTGTCGGAAAATTCGGCGAATCAGTCGAATCGAATTTTTCAAAAGTTCGCTCATCTCTAATGGTAACTAATCCCTGCCCCGCTAGCCTCCTCTTATTCTCAGGGTGCACACATGCACACCAGCATCCATTGAAGGCAATAAACACTGGCCACAGGTCACGCCCACCCACCGCCCGTGTGTGTGTGTGTGTGTACATGCATGCCTGTGTGTGCGCGTGCCTGCACCTGAAAAGATGGGTGTGACAGCGGTAGTCGGGCACTGGGCAGGGATCAGTTACCCTGCTCTCTCCTTGCCCACCCGCCTGCTGCTCCCAGATTGTCTGGTGACTGCAGGGGCCCAATCAACAGCACAGGAGTGCTGGTTATGTATCTTTTCTTTTTTCTTTTTTTAACATTTGCTTTATAAGACACACTAACATTTTATCTTATGGATGGAAAGAAATGGCATATGCGAGCTGTATTGGACAGCCACCAGTTGATTCTGTGCTTTTAGGTGTGGTGCAGAGTGTTTGATGATGGATTAGGTTTAGAAGAATAATGCTGAAGGTGGGTTAAAGAAGAAGATTTAGATTAGATGATGTAGTAGGCTACCCAAAAAATATGTGCTTTTAGGGAATCAACCAACCTTATAATAAACTGTGTAGCTATATTTTGCCAACAGAGGACTCCTTCTGTTATCTGTCCTGAGATTTCTAGCCTTCTATTAGTTAATGTCAGTGTGCAGGGAAAAGACAAAAAATACCATTTTGTGAGTACTCACCTGAAAAATGGATATTGTTGGTGTGCCACACACCCCGCTTCACTTCTTAAATATTCATCACTTCATGGGTTAATCCACCGCAGGTGACGTAGTGCAGAGAGGAAGTCTTGTAACGAGCCCCCTTCCGGCCCATATATACCTGGTACCTCCCTTCAATCACCAGTATATTCAAAAAGCAGTAATACAAGGTACCAGTATTCCACCAGTAACCTCCAAAATCAATTTTGATATAAATAAAAAAGGGCTTCACCATATAAATGCTTCGGTAATACCGAAATGGGCGGGTGTGAAGCGGGGTGTGTGGCACACCAACAATATCCATTTTTCAGGTGAGTACTCACAAAATGGTATTATTCTTGGTGTGCCACACACCCCGCTTCACTTCTTAAATATTCATCACTTCATGGGACATCCAAAAGCAGTGTCCACAAGGGAAGGGCATCTCAAGGCCAGGTGAAGCATAACTTAAATGACTGCAGTCTGCAGAACTTTGCGGCCAAAAACAGCATCCGCTGAGGCCCGCACATCAACTTTGTAAAACTTAGAAAAAGTGTGAACAGAAGACCAGGTGGCGGCCTTACAAACCTGTTCAACAGAAGCTTGGTGCTGAAAAGCCCAAGACGCCCCAACAGCGCGAGTGGAATGAGCAGTAATACGAAAAGGGGGAACTCTTCCCTTAGCAGAATAGGCCACAGTAACGGCCTGACGTATCCACTTGCTAATGGCAGATTTGGCTGGTGCCAAACCCTTCTTAGGCCCATGGGGCACAACAAAAAAGGAATCCGTCCTACGAAAAGGAGACGTGATAATCAAGTAGTACTTAACACAGCGTACTACATCCAAACAATGCAAAACCCTCTCTTTGTCATTCTTAGGATTAGGACACAAGGAGGGAAGAACAATATCTTGGTTCAAATGAAAAGCAGAAACAACCTTAGGAAGAAAGTCTGGCTTGAACCGAAAGACCACTTTATCCTGATGCCTCTCGAAGTAGGGCGCCTGGATAGTTAAGGCCGCCAATTCCGAGACACGCCGGACAGAAGTGATCGCTACCAAGAAGACAATCTTCTGAGTCAGGGTAGACAAAGCAATATCTTGCAAAGGCTCAAAAGGAGGAGCCTGAAGAGCCGAAAGAACCAAATTCAAATCCCAAACCGCACATGCGTAACCCCCTGGAAAAAAGTTTTAACTAAAGGTTTAAGCGCAACACGCTTCTGAAAAAAGACAGATAAGGCCGAGACCTGCCCTTTCAATGTACTTAGCTGGAGACCAGAGTCCAGCCCTGATTGTAAAAACTCCAGAATCCTGGGGACCGAAAGGACCCTACAAGGAAAAGATCTTATCTCACACCAAGTGATATAGGCTTTCCAAGTCCTATAGTAGGTGACGGAAGAAGACTTCTTCCGGGCACTGATCAGAGTCTTAATGACTGAATCAGAAAGACCCTCCTCCTTCAGGATGGAGGTTTCAGCCGCCAGGCCATCAAACCCAGTGCTGGTAAATTGAGGTAACACAATTGACCCTGAGTGAGCAGATCGGGCCGAAGAGGCAGAACGAACTGGTCCACTGCCAGCCAAATGATGTCTGCGAACCCTATTCGTTTTGGCCACTTTGGGGCCATGAGAACGGCGTACACCCTTTCCAGAGCCAACTTCTGAAGAACTCTGCCCAGCAAGGGCCACGGAGGAAACAGGTATAGAAATCCCAGAGCTCCTCAGTTCAGGGACCTGACGTCCACTGTCAGAGCCAGAGGATCCCGGGAGAGTGACACGAAGCTCGGGAGCCTGTGATAGTGATGAGGGGCCAACAGGTCCACCTCCGGAGTCTCCCATTGGAGACACAATAAGAGAACCACCCGAGGATGGAGAGCTTATTCTTCCAGACGGGGAGAGCATTTGCTCAACCGGTCCACTACCTGTTCCATCACCTCTGGAATGTAAACCGCCAAGAGACAGGGAACATGAAACACTGCCCATGTCTGGATCAGGGACATTTCTCTGATGGGTAAGTGGGGCCTCCACTGCCCCTGAAGCCGCAGCTCCTTCCAGAATCTGTCCCATCCCGACAGACCGGTGTCCGTGGTGACACCTCTCCAAGGGAGGGTCAGGAAAGACCTGCCCTATACAAGATTGGTCGAGACCAATCACCACAGGAGGAACTGCCGTACACGGGAGGACAATTGGAAGGACTGATCCAACAACAGAGGTTGCTGGACCCAACACGCTAGCAGAAATAGCTGAAGTGTTCTTGTGCGAATTTGGGCAAAAGAAAGACACACAGCGTCTTGATGAGAGTTCAGGCCGGGATGAACCGACCCCTGAATGGACCGCGAGGGAGGGTGAGACTCGAATTCCAGGTTGTAACCTGTCGACACTACCTCCTGGATCCATCTGCCTAGAACCACATGGTTCCAATGGTAGAAGTGTCGCAATAGTCCCCCCACCCGCACGGGTGAGGGCAGCCCCTCATTGCTGAGTGGGCTTATCAGCAGGCTTGGGCTTGGTGCCCCAGGACTAGTCCAACCTGCGCCCCTAGTCCAACCTGCGCCACTGGTAGCGGGAAAGGACGTACCTTTTCCCGCTCCGAACCTTTGAAAGGAAGGCCTACCGGAACTTGTCCCCCTGAAGGGACCACGAGGCCTTTTGCGTTGTGGCATCTTACCATCTTTTGCGACTGAATCAATTTTCTCCCCAAACAGACGCAACCCCAAAAAGGGGAGGGCTGTGAGTACCTTTTTGGAAGCCGTGTCTGCTGACCACTGACGCAGCCATACTGACCTGCGAATAGCCACCAGCATAGCTGCCGCCTTGCTACTCATAGTCAGCGCATCGTCCTGAGCGGCCAGGACATAAGCCACAAAAGATTCACACTGCTTAAGTGCAGTGAACTGTTTGCAAGCGGGATCAAGATCCTCATATAGCCCCTGAATTAGGGACTTAATTGCCAATAGAAGAAGGGCTGAAGCACATACCGGGCGCAATGCTGACCCGGAATAGATAAAACCATGTCGAGCGTATTGGTCAATCCTGCGATCTTCCCCATCTTTGGGGACAGTGGTCTCAGCAGATTGTACCATAGCCGAGCTGGAGAGTCCTAGTACAGGGGTATCGACGTCCGGAGGGACAGACCACAGCCTCACCAATTCTGGTGGAAAAGGATAACGCTTTTCCCAACTGGAAGGAATTCCAGATAACCGTGTGGGATGTTCCCATTCCTTAAGAACCACCCTCTCAAAGTGGTGCTGTCTGGGAAAAACCAAACTCGGCTGAGGCTCTTTAAATAACTGACCCTTTGGCGGGGTGGCCGCCTCAGGCGTATCTAAACTCAAAATATTAAACATTTGAGCCAGAATGGAGGGGGTGTCAAAAACAACCCCCTCTGACCAATCGCCGATCTCATCAGCCACATGCTGACCTGTCGGCTCATCTGACGGGAGTTCATCCTCGTCAGGGGATCCATCGGACCATTCCACAGGTTCACAAAACTGGTCCTGTGGAGCCAAAGGTACCGGAGTCAGGTGCCTTCGTTTTGTAGCGGTTTTAAACGCTGCTTTAACGGGCATCATTTTCCGGGGGCAGGGCTGTGCTGCTGCCTCGGAATGCGAATCCCCACTTTTGACAGTGTCATGCGGGGTCCGGAATAGGGATGGAGAGGTAGGAGATGATGAAGGATGCGATGGCACCGCAGCCGAAGCAACGGACTGGCGCGCAATAGTCTGTTTTGCACAAGGGATGCAAATAAAGATATCATCAGCTGGGAGTGGAACCCCACAACCTACGCACCCCCCAAACGGAACAGCAGAACCGTTTCCGGAATCTACGGAAGCCTCCATATGGTGATTTATGGTATTCGCAATAATGGGACTTTCAAGGCATAAGCCGACCCGGGATGCCCCCTTTATTTTAGTAATGTCCCGGAAGGGAGGATTTATATAAATTTTTTTTTTTTTTTAAGTTTAGGTCCCCTTTAATAGAAACTATATATATATATACTTATATATAGTCTATGTACATAAACATTCAAATCAATCCCAATAATTAGCCAGGCACATAGAGCCGGAGGGCTAGCATAAGCAGGGATCCCAGGATCTGCAAGGCAAGAAAACAATCAGATCCTTCACATGTGTATAACATATAAGTATGGCACCAAGTGCCCTTAAATGACGCCCCCTTGATAATAGTGATTTCTCACTGTATTATTAAACAATATCTCCCATTTAACGGCCCCAACGGGAGGGGCCGCTTACCTGTACCGCAATCAGCCGGTAAGCCTGCAGCCAGCAGCCATGAGCCGGCAGAAGACAAAGTGCGGCCGTGCGCCCACGTGACTTCCTGTTTTGAAGGAAGCTGGGACGCTGGGCCCGCCGCATGACGTCGGCGCCGCGCCCCCGGCGCCGCGTCAGCGGGCCCGCCCCCCCCCTACGCTGATCAGCTGGAACACTTTACAGCTGATCACAGCACGCGCGTCCAGGCAGCGGAGGGGGGAGGGTAAAAACCGCATGTGCTGACAAAGCTCAATGAATGCCAGGCGAGGAGAGGGGAGAGGGGAGAGGGGGTAGGAGGCCACAAGCAACCAACTGCCAGAGAGGTGGCCAGGCCATACCCAGCGCAAGCTGCCCTAAAGCAGACCCAAAATATACACATGCTACAGTGAATGTATAAACATGACATATATGTTAACATGCAGTGATACAGTGAAACACACATACTAAAGCACACCCTCACCACCCCCCCCAACGGGAGAGAAAGGGGCTACGAGGACCCTCGGGACAGGGGCATCCCATTTCCGGATCACCATGCCGGTTTGCCGCATTGCCCCACGCATGAGGTCGAGCGGTAGGAGATAAGCTCCTAGGCACTTAAAGTGCCATCTACCATTTGCCCGGTGAGCAGCCAAGGCTGGGAGGCTTCCTATTTCACCATAAAGGTATACAAACTCAAACCGGGCAGAAATAGACCTAAAGGGGGGTGGCGGGGTAAGAATACCCCGGCCTACCTGTGAGCAGGAGACTTCCAACTTCTGACTTGTCAGCAAGCAGAGAGAAAAAATACTGGTGATTGAAGGGAGTTACCAGGTATATATGGGCCGGAAGGGGGCTCGTTACAAGACTTCCTCTCTGCACTACGTCACCTGCGGTGGATTAACCCATGAAGTGATGAATATTTAAGAAGTGAAGCGGGGTGTGTGGCACACCAAGAATACCTATACTCACCTTCTATCCCCTGCAGTGGATATCTTCTATTCCATAGCATAGATACTCATCCGGTCTCTAGATCCAATTCAGTGTCATTAGTCACTTTAAAGGAATGATCCAGTTTAAATGTGAAAAACCCACAGATACAAGTCCGGAGTTCCCCTTTATTTCCCCCTGTTAAGGCTTTTTAGTCATAAATATGCACAGGACCTAATATTCCCCAAGAAGAAGAATTAGCATTTATGAGTTGAGCCAAGCGCAAATCACAGGACTGATTCTCTAACGCCTCCAGTCTGGGAAGGCCCCGATGAGTCTGAAGGCGGTGTGTCCCTTAGCTGTGAGCTCCCTCACATCAAAGACGAGAGCCTCAGACCACCAGCACCAACACAAATTGAACCGTAGCTCACTGTCACTGTGTGTCCCAGCATCAAGCCAGGTACAGAACCAGAATGGGCCCACATAACAGCAAATAGAGGTAGGTTTATCAGGGTCCTGCGACGAGGGGAAACTAGAGAAATGGAAATATAAGGTTCTGACCCATTTAGGGACCCCATCTTTGGACTCATCGGATGCCCGGCATCAAGCCCAATCTTTTGGTGCCGTATCCAGAGCCATACGACTCCCCTGCTCAAGGTTATAACCCCAAAAGGGTTTTAGGTGCTAAAGAAGACTACAGTGGGAGGGGACAATCCAGCCCACAGAAGGGGGGATGATCCTGGGCCGGGCAGGGGCCATTCTCTGGACATTCACTGTAACCTGTAACCCACTGCTCAGAACAGCAAATGTTTATCACTGCCTAGTGCGCTCATTGCATTAAAACCTATATTTAACTTGAACAATCTTTTTGCCTTAGTGAAGAATCTGTGTGTCCGCAGGCTTTGGGCCTGGTAGTCAAACGGACGGGGGTTTGGGAAAGCGGGCAGTGTGTTCGGAGGTCCCTGATTGATAGTTGGATCACGTGACCCACGTGACAGTCACATCTACTCTATCCACTGCAATTGAAGCGGCGTGTTAGGCCTTAAACATGACCAACAGCCTGGCACAGTTGGAAGAGAAAGGTAGCGGCCATTTCAGAGCTCTTTCTCCCAGTATCTCAGCCATGCTGCTGCCTGGATTCAACTGACAATGCACAGTAACAGGAAGCCCAGCAGCACATCCTGTTTGCAGGTGGCCTGCAAATGCATGAGCCATCATTTTGTTTCTAAAATTCACTACAACAGGAGTTAGAAAAAGGTAAATTAATTTTTTTGTGCAGCAATCTAAATTGCCCTGAGTAGGGATGCATGTGAGCACTGTATGTTTGGTTTACAACCTACACCATGATTTATTGAAAAGCTCAAACCCTTATAAATGATTCCCCAGCATCTAAAATTAATATATTTTAAGTTTTTAGTCACTTACTTAATATTCTTTCCCCCACTGGGCTGAAACTCTGTTCAAGACTTTAGGATACGGGTGCCGCCATCTTGACTCAGAAGCATCACACTTACTGGGGAGAGGAGAGAGGGATAAAGTACAGGGGGGGGAAGGTTATAGCTGTGCTTTGCTCAGACAGAGCAGATCTGGGGTCAGGAAAAGGTCAGCAATCCCAGAATGCAGAGAAGCACAGTTAGAAGGCACTTCCTGTTTGCAGGCTGCCTGATGTCCCATGAGCCGCCATCTTAGATGTTTAAAGGTTCATAACATGCAGTAGATGCAGGTAGGATGATTTTTAATGTGAGAAATCTGTATGTACAGGGTGTAGGAAACATTTAAGATATGCTCTTATTCAGGGCGAAGGTCCGCTTTAAGTCATTTTTGACTGTTGGTCTGCTTTCAGTGTGCCAGGCAAGATCTAGGCATTCTTCCTTCTATTATTAAATTACAGTACAAATTATAGACAGATACAGACTAACATAAAAAATGTCATTTATATCATGTGGTTTATAACTAGGGATGAGCGAATCGATATGGACGAACCCGAATTCGTTCCGAATTTCAGGAAAAATGTGATTCTGTACGAATCCGAATTTCCCCGCGATTCGATCGATCAAAGTTTTCCTTTAAACTCCATTTATTTCAATTACAGCCATTGTAAAATGGTGGATGGACATGTCCCCTGGGGCAAGTTATCATGGGAAGGTCACATGCAGCCTATCAGCAGCCAGGAAGCCCGGTGACGTCACAGTGCTATATAAACGGCGGCCATCTTGCTTGTGCGCATTTCAGCCTTGCATTGCAGACAGAACGGAGGTTGCTACAGACAGGGAGAAACTAACAGACAGGCAGGGAGAGTCAGGGAGACCCACACAGTGCAAGGGAGAGCCAGGGAAAGATAGGGAAAAATTGGGAACGATCCAGACAGGGACAGCAGAGAAAGTGACAGGGAAACTAATTTTTTATTTTCACTTTACTTCATTTGCCAGATCAGTTTTAAATTGCTTTTTTTTTGTGCTGTAAATATTCCTGGCCACTGTGCATCCCATCTTGGCAGTGGCATATTTAACCCTATCTGTTACACACAAGCATTTCTTATAACTCGATTAGTTTTATTTTTTTTTGTATGCTGTAAAAACCCCAGCCCACATGGGCATACTACTTCAGCACATTTGACCCTATCTGTTATACTAAATCAGCTTCTAAAGGCTCTGTTTTATTAATATATTGCATTTTGAATTGGTTTTGTGCATCCTGTAAAAACACCAGGCCGCAGGGTATCCCAAACCAGCACATTTCGCCCTGTTATACTAAATCAGCTTCTAAAGGCTCTGTTTTATTAATATATTGCAATTTGAATTGGTTTTGTGCGTCCTGTAAAAACACCAGGCCGCATGGGCATCCCAAACCAGCACATTTCACCCTGTTATACTAAATCAGCTTCTAAAGGCTCTGTTTTATTAATATAGTGCATTTTGAATTGGTTTTGTGCGTCCTGTAAAAACACCAGGCTACATGGGCATCCCAAACCAGCACATTCCACCCTATCTGTTATACAAAATCATCATCTAAAGGCTCTGTTTTATTAATATATTGCATTTTGAATTGGTTTTGTGCGTCCTGTAAAAACACCAGGCTGCATGGGCATCCCAAACCAGCACATTTCACCCTGTTATACTAAAGCAGCTTCTACAGGCTCTGTTTTATTAATATATTGCATTTTGAATTGGTTTTTTGCATCCTGTAAAAAAAACAGGCCACATGGGCATCCCAAACCAGCACATTTCACCCTGTTATACTAAATCAGCTTCTAAAGGCTCTGTTTTATTAATATATTGCATTTTGAATTGTTTTAAAAACACCAGCCCGCAGGGTATCCCATATTGCCAATTTTCATAGTATCTGGTGCAGAGAAGCAGTATCTCACTTGATTTAGCTTCTGCTTTTTAAAGTAAACACATTTTTTTAAGTGCCTATTGCGCACTTCAAATACATAAAAATGTCAGGCAGACAAGTGCCAGGATGTTCAAAGGGGAGTGGCAGAGGCCAAGATTCTGCAGGCAGATGTCGCAGCAGACTAGGGGCGAGTGGCAGCAGGAGTCGCGGTGAGAGACCTGATCTGCCAGTATCTGCTAGCGGTCGTGTCTCCACCAGTAACGCATCTGCCGTGGTAGATTGGTTAACGCGGTCATCCACATTATCACAAGTTACATCTGAGACCCCCAGTCTAGGGTCGGTAGGTTCCTCTGACACAACCCTGAGTTGGCATGGCCCGAGAGCAGTCCCTGTCCTCCCATTGCCTCTGTCCTACGCCGTTCCCTTACCCAGCGACGTATCCTATGGTTTGGGTTCAGCTCCACTCTTTAGTGAGGAGGACGATCAGATAGAGGACAGTCAGCAGCTACTGCCCAGCCAAGAAATGGAGGTCGCTTCCTTCGCTAGGCAGACAAATAGTGATGTGGAGAGTGGCGTGGGTGTCATTGCGAGCGTTCCAGCTCCTGCGCCAGACACACAAACCGAGAACATCAGTGAGGAGCATCCACAACTAGGTGATGATGATGATTAAGCCGATCGCACTTGGGAGCCGGGTGCAGAAGGGGCTTCATCCTCATCATCAGGAGAAGAGGGGCGCAGGTTTCCCCGGAGTCAGCAGCTGAGGCAGCAAGGTGTTAGCAGCATGGTTGGCAGTCAGCATGGGGGCAGAATTGTAAAGCCTCGAGCCAAACGGGGCCGGTGTAGAGCACCTGCTGCACGGCAGGCTACCTTATCGGCAGGTAGTGGAGCAGGGGTTCCTGGAGTTGGCGACAGTAGCAGTGAATCAGTGCGGGCTGTTGGTTGGAAAAGTAGCTACTCGGCAGTGTGGCAGTTTTTCCCCAAGCATCCGCAGGAGGGTAATATGGCCACATGCAAGATATGTAGGCAGAAGGTGAAGCGTGGCCAGGGCCCAAATGTTGGCACCACGGCCCTGCGTCAACATATGATGCGTCACCATAAAGCGGCCTGGGAGAACCGAGGCTCCGAAGAGGTGGTCCAGGCTGCTTCCTCACCAAGTGGCATGCCGCTCCCAATTTCTGCTAGCCAAGGCTCCAGCACCTCAGACGAAGGCAGCTGTGCGTCATACCCATCCTCTGTCGCTCCAGATGCTCCTGCTCCTCCTCCTCCAAGTCATGCATCCCGCCAGCAATCCATCAGCGAAGCCATGTCCAAGAGAAAGCAGTATGCGCTCACTCATCCTACGGCGCAGAAGCTGAATGTGCTCCTGTCCAAGTTGCTGGTGCTGCAGTCACTCTCTTTTCAGGTGGTGAACTCTGCACCTTTCAGAGAACTGATGGCTTGTGCCGAGCCGAGGTGGAGAGTCCCAAGCCGTCATTTCTTTGCCAAGAAGGCAGTACCAGCGCTGCACACTTTTGTTGAACAGAAGGTGGGCCAGTCCTTGAGCCTGTCGGTGTGTAGCAAAGTGCATGGCAGCGCAGACGCCTGGAGCTGTAACTACGGTCAGGGACAGTACATGTCGTTTACGGCCCACTGGGTGAATGTGGGCCTTTTGCAGCAGCAGCAACTTGAACAGGTCACGCCGCTTCGCCCTCCGCGCTCCCTGGCCGTTGTGCCTGTGACACCATGCGACTCGGCCTCCTCATCCTCCGCCATCTTCTCACCCTCCACTGTAGGCTCAAGTCAAAGAACATTTTGTTTGCGCTGCGACAAGGAAGGCTGACCCATGCACCCTGCATGGCTCACGTCTTCAATCTGGTTGTGAAGCGGTTTCTGAAGTCTTCCCCCCATCTGCAAGACATCCTAACAACTTCAAGGAAACTTGGCATGCACTTCAGCCACTCATACACCGCCAAACACACCCTTCTTTAGCTACAGCATCAGAATGGTAGCCCCCAACATAGTCTGATTTGCGATGTTTCCACCCTGCATATGTTGGAAAGACTATACGAACAGAGAAAAGCCATCACGGATTTCTTTATCCAAGGGGATAGGGGGACTCCCCTGTGTAACGTCAATGTCAACCAGTGGCAGCTCATACGTGACACCTGCCATTTGCTCAGGCCCTTTGAGGAAGCCACTTTATTTGTGAGTCACCAGGATTACGGGATGAACGACGTGATTCCACTGCTTCATGTACTACAGCATATGTTGGAAATCATGGCTGGTCAGGGCACTGGAGACATGGCGTCTACATCTTACGGCCACATGAACCCGGTTGGAGCTGAACTGGAGGAGGAGGAGGAGGAGTGGCACAGTGCACAGTTTAGGCTTGGCAAAATGGCTGGTTTATCTAGTCAGCGGACAGGAGAGGAGGAGCAGGAGCAGCCAGAGAAGCTAGAGGGTTGTGAGGAAGGCGAGACAGAGGACCCAGACACACCGTGGCAGTATGCAGTGAAGATGGAGACAGGTAGTCCCTCCGAGTCACTTGCGCAAATGGCAGGAAGCATGGTAACTTGCTTGCGTAGTGACCCCAGAATTGTTTCCATTTGTCAGCGGGATGACTTCTGGCTCTCCACCTTATTGGACCCTCGCTTCTGGCACAAAATGGGGGCATTTTTTAAACCCGCCAAGAGGGAGGACAAACTGACCTACTACAAAGACATTCTACGTAGTCAGTTGGCCCATGCCTATCTGCACCATGGTTCATACTCTCGCAGGTCTGACTCGGGGGGACCTCTGCGCTCACCTTCCACTGCCATGGCTGCTGGGGGGGTTGGCAGGAGCAGCAGCAGCTCTATCAGCAGCAGCCCCTGTCTTCAGTCGCTATTGAGTAGCTTTCTACACCCGCATAGTGAGTCTACTCATGAGCAGCAGGAAGACCTGGAGCAGGACCTGAACCAGCAGGTCATGTCATACCTTGACGTGACCATGCCAACACACCTTGAGGATCCGCTGGACTTCTAGGCAGCCAAATCGGACTTGTGGCCGCAGCTAGCTAAGTTTGCCCTGGATAAGCTGTCCTGCCTGGCAAGTAGTGTGCCATCTGAGCTGGTGTTTAGTGCGGCGGGGGCCATAGTTATGGTGAGGAGAACTCGTCTGCCAAAAATGTGGAGAGACTCACCTTTGTCAAACTGAATCAGGGATGGTTCAGCCAGGATTTCCACCCACCAATGGCTGATGCATGCGACTAGATTCAGCATGGTGCCACGTTTTACACTTTCCAAATGGTGCAAAACATATTTATGTCTTTAGGCCAATTTTTGGGCTCCTGCTGATGCCAACTTCAGGGTGTGCCTTTCAGCCAAATTTTGACCTCCTGCTGCTGCCAACTGCAGTGTGTCTTTAGGCCAATTTTTGGGTTCCTGCTGCCAACTCCAGTGTCTCTTTCAAGCTATTTGGGCTCCTGCTGCTGCTGCTTGCAACTCCAGGGTGTCATTCAGCCAATTGTTGGGCTCCTGCTGCCAACTCCAGTGTGTCTTTCAAGCTAGGTTTGGGCTGCTGCTGCTTGCAACTCCAGTGTGTCATTCAGCAAATTTTTGGGCTCCTGCTGCCAACTCCAGTGTGTCTTTCAAGCTAGGTTTGAGCTGCTGCTGCTTGCAACTCCAGGGTGTCATTCAGACAATTTTTGGGCTCCTGCTGCCAACTCCAGTGTCTCTTTCAAGCTATGTTTGGGCTCCTGCTGCTGCTGCTTGCAACTCCAGGGTGTCATTCAGCCAATTTTTGGGTTCCTGCTGCCAACTCCAGTGTGTCTTTCAAGCTATGTTTAGGCTCCTGCTGCTGCTGCTGCTTGCAACTCCAGGGTGTCATTCAGCCAATTTTTGGGCTCCTGCTGCCAACTCCAGTGTCTCTTTCAAGCTATGTTTGGGCTCCTGCTGCTGCTTGCAACTCCAGGGTGTCATTGAGCCAATTTTTGGGCTCCTGCTGCCAACTCCAGGATGTCTTTCAGCCAATATTTGGGCTCCTGCTGCTGCCAGCTCCAGGGTGTGTTTTTCAGGCACTATAGGGGCCCCTCATAGTGATGCCACCTCAACTCTCAAATTGTGCCGCTCTGCGATTCTAACAGCGATGCCTCTGATGTGCATGTCATAATTATTTACAGTATTATTTCACTAACCCAGCACGCATCCTATGCATGTTACAGCAAGGCAGAATGGTTTACAACCCTATTGAGGCTCTAGGAAGCTCAGAAATAGCAGTTTTTAATAGCGATTCGTCGCAAATAAATTCGGACCGAAACAAACTTTGACGGAAAATTCTGCTTATCAGCCGAATCGAATTTTTCAAAAGTTCGCTCATCCCTATTTATAACATTATTATAATATGAACATGTTGTTGAATGCCACGTTTCCTACCTGGTAATTCATAAGGATATGCATAACATAATCATATACTTCTTCTGCTATTTGACCCTCAGGTCTCCATGGCAACAAAACAAACTGGATTCCAAGTAGGGGGACAAGGATAAGCGTTGCTCTCACAGCTTTCATGTACAGATTTGACTCAGCTTGATGCGTAACTTTCAGTTTGGTGATTAAAACACGTACAATATTCAGCAGAAAAAACAAGTTCACCTATAAGTAAAAGACATGTTCATAATTAGTTAGAATGAATTATTTTTAAGCATTTACACTTCTATAAGCTATCATTACTGATACAATAAATATTCATCAGGATAGAACATGGTTAATGTGTATTTATGAGCATCACACAGTGTCGCCTCAGTAGCAGCCCTTTCATGCATGCTTACATTTTGTGGTGCTATAGAGGGCACGTGGGTGCAGCACACATTGTGCAGCTGGGGACTGTCAATTGGACACAAGCACATGGTCAGTCAACATGAAGGTAGATATACTTTAGCTTTTTTTATATTTTTTTTCTTTAGATTTTTAGCATAAACATATCTTTGTATACATACATACAGTGGTTAATATTTTTGTATTTTAAGTGGCCCAAAGGCTGGGGTGGGAAGTCTACCCCCAGCAAAAAAAAAGCCTCAGCGCAAGCAAGAGGTAGGAAAGTGAGTTGGGGGGGCATAAGAGAAGACGGAGACGAGAAGGTAAGCACCACTATAGGGAGAATATATGGAAACACAAGATATGAGAACCCAGTGGAACCAGAAAAAGTCTTAATATTTTCTCTGGCAGCTGTAGAAATCATACGTTTTTCTCTTATGGCCACACAATAATAATAATTTAATAATAATTAAACCACATGTTAAACCACACCGCTACCATGCACAACACCCACACACTTGTTTAAACTGTCCCACTTTGAGGACACCAAGAAATAGTTTAGATAAGGCATACTATGCAGCAATGTCTTCCAGCCTTGCTTGGTTCTCCAGGCACTGCTGCAACTGCAGGAAAAACCCACGCTACTGTTTGCTTTGGCAGGGAAAATGAGCAGTTCTTTGCTGTGTGCTGGGGATGGGCAGGCGGGAGGCATCTAGGGGGCTTCTTCTCAGCAGAAGGGCAATTTTCAGTGCTGCTTAGAAGACAGTCGTGAGTACTACCTGAATAAAGATTTGTGCGTTTCCCTACTCAATCTCTGATGCCCTTGCCTAATTTGCATGTAAAATGGTGTTCATGCACCTGTAACCCCACTTTCCGGGATCACAGTACACAGGCGCTGTAGCCGACAGTAAGGTTTAATTGGCTGATGGTAAGGTGTTCTTAGCACGTTTTTCACAGGGCAGAGATACACACCTCTGATTGGTAGAGGCAGGTCTGCTGCACATGTGAAGCAGTGTGCAGTGGCTTATTATGTCCTCGGCTGGTGACCTGCTTGTGTGGATTGGTATTTCTGTTCTACTTGGTGTCCTAGGCCTTGACTCGTCAAGTTTAACTATGATTTTTGCAGGATTTCCAGGAGAATAATTTATTTTTTTGCAGCAGAGTTTAGGCTTTGAGATGAAATGTGTCTTGTTTGTAATTACTATTGGCCTTTATTTCACCAATCACAGACATATTTTCCGCCTCTTGCTTATCCTTAATCACTATTTATAATCTATTTTTACGGGAAGTTTAACCATTTACAATCGGTCTAACAAAGGTTTTATTCTATATACTTTAATGTATTCCCTCACACATGCGTGATTCTGCTCGCTGCTGTTGGCTACACTGTGTGATTATCGTAGAACCGGGGTTTGTGGGGAATTTAGATTAGTATAAGGTGAGTGTATATGACTAAGGGGGGTGCTTTCCTAACCCCTGAAAAGCATCATAACAATAGGTGCCTTTTCATATCTTGCTTTTAGTTAAACTTGTAAGCGTTAACTTTTAGCTGCACATTGGACAGTAGCGGGCAACTCAGTTATGCTTGACTGCTTCACTCCTCCAGTGGATAATTACATTAGTACGCTGACTTTTTTATTTTTTTATTAATCCACCTGTACCAGGACACTCATGAGGGAGCAAGTGCAGCGGACTACATACAGGTACTGTCTGATCACTTTGAGCCATACTAGGAGCTAGAGCAGATGATTGCAGCCTAGTGAATGTCTTGTCTGAAGGAAGGAGATGTTTTTATTAACTAATTGCAGTTACGTTTATCATGTTTGGTGTATCATATATCTCCCCCTACAGTGGACTCCATGTTATTCAGTCAGCTAGTAGAAGGGTTGCTAACCCATCACCCTCTCGCACAGATAGATGATGTGCAGTTCAGCCTTACTAAGAAAGGGAAAAGTATTCCTAAAGCGGGGACCCCCTACCCAACACATAAGGTGTTAAACCTGCTGATGAGGGAGGAATTCTAGAAGTTGTGATCAGGCTGAGGAGTGTAAGGGAACAGTGCAAAGTGTGGCATTTCCTGTGCAGAAGCAAAGGCGCAGTCGAAAGTTCTTTAGGCTGAAACAAATAGGACTACTTCTAGGTTCAAAACCCATTGCTAAAGTAACTGCTAATTGCCAATCCAACCCAGCTCTATTTGACACAGGGTCTCAAGTTACCCTAATCTACTGTTCATTTTAGAAGAAGTATATGAGAAACATACCCTTTCAGTCCAACAGGCAAATGGAGTTATGGGGTCTAAAGTTTGAATCATATTCTATATTGATGGGAGTTTGCAAGTGGTCGTGACTGTTCCTAGCTTAGCTAGCAAGAGTGTTCCTGCTATGGAGATCACAGCTCTTGTCTGCCATGACACTGGTGACTCCCATGCAACCCCAGTGACCTGGCACAAAAAACTAACCCAACAGATGTTAAAGTGGATCAACACCCAGGATTTTGACTATCCTGGGTCTTGGTCCACTTCGGTGGGGCACCCCCGATCGGGGTGCCCCGCTGTGTGAAACCCCCCCGAACACCTCACCTCTCCCCGCGCCGACGGACAAGCCGCGGACAAGCAGCTCCTCCGCCGCCTCCCGCGCGTCCCTCTTGACGCACGCGCACCCGCGCCGGCCATTCGCAGACGGCCGGCGCGGGCACGCCTAGAGGGGCGCGAGGGAGGCGGCGGCGGCCGGCGCCGAAGATAAGGTAGGGAGTTTGGGGGGGTTTCACCCCGCGGGACATCCCGATCTCGGATGTCCCGCGGGGAGGGAGGTGATCGGCCCGGGAATCTTATAGATTCCCGGGCCGATCACCCGTGGGTGTTGGTCCACTTTAAAGGGTAAGTTTACTTTAGATTGAATTCTTGAAAGTGTATATTCTTGTATGGCAAAATGAGGTTTTATAGATGCTGAGCGGATCTAGAATTTCTCTTTTTTTCTAATGTTAGCACGTGTGTTTTGTATGGAAGCAGTTTTTACTATCTGCAAACAGTTGCTATTGGCAAATTTACACCAAGTGCAGACATTTTCACTGTTGCCAGTAGCAACAGGTTTCAGATAGTTGCACAGGGTAAGTGTAGGGTTGAGTGAGCTCCCTCACCTCAGCAGTGGCTATAGCAGCAGTGTTATGACTTGGCGTACATTACGAATAGCAACCGATTGCAGGTAAAGAAAACTGCTTCCATAAAACACACATTTGCTAACATAGGAAGAAAAACCCCAGCTGCTCAACATTCGAAAAAGTCGGACCACACCTTATCACCTCGAGGGTGACGGACCTTGCTTGATATTCTGGGTACTCTAGAAGTCCAGGATAAGCAGCCAGGCAGCACAAAATTTACTATATGGTTCATGCCTACAATAGCACAAGACATGAGAGTACATGATTCTTCGACTACTTTCTGATGTTTGGAAGAGAACCTAGATTGCCCACTGAACTCCTGCCAGTCGAGTTTCCATGGAGAAGTTCATCAGAACCATTATCAGCTTGAATGGTGATTAAGTTAAGAAGTTATAATTTAACTTCTATTAGTTCCCATGTAATTGGTGCCTTGGATTGCACTGGATTGGATAGTATGGTTTATGAATTTAGCACATTGTTTACGGAGTTGGTTGTAGCACAGCATTGGTTGCTTTATATGTAGCTGCCCTTTATTGCATTGGTCACTTTATTGCATTGATCACTTTGTATTGATTTAGCACTAGCACTTTTGAAGTATGTACATAATTAATTCATCTTTATTTTAACACATCATTAACTGGCACAGGGAACAGTTATATTAACTTCGTAGATTATCTAAGAGATCCGTTACATCCATTTCTTTTTAAATGTATGTGTTTTAAATGTAGGTGGTGTATGTTGTCATATGTATGCGCTCATTAATTGAAATACAATAAAATAGGCATTTTATAATATAAGTGTGCGGCATATTTGTAGGCATAGTAGGCTAGTCTGAAAGCTTTATTTGTAATACAGTTTCAATATGCCCCTAAGGGAGTTGTGCTTACGTCATCACCTATTCTTTTTAACCCTAGTGGTGCAGGTCTTTTTCTTTCTTTGGACTAATATTGCCTGTATATACTTGTGTGCTAACCTCTTAACCTCTGCTGGAGCCAATCCCACTTGACTGGGCAGTGTTCAACCTGCTGCCTGGGGGCAGAACTTGCTGAGGCATCCCTGTGGCACAAAGATCAGAACCCCACCAACCACCTTCCCCAGAACAGCAGCTGTGGAGATGGAGGCCCTCTACTAGGGGATGCCATCCTTATTCCTTACTAACCTTTCCCTCTTCCACTTGCTTTACAGATGCGGGGATGCCCGAGCCTGATGCGGACGCCTAGGGACCCCTCAGGGAGCTCTGGGATACAGGGGGACACTGTCTGGGATCAGGGCCACCCATGAATGGCGTCTATTCATTCCCATTGTGGGTCCATTTCTCCATCAAACCTCCAGCCTGTAAGTAAGTGAATACTTCATTAAGATTGGGACCCACGGTTGGGAACAGAACAATTTCCTACTAACTTAGTTCCCCTTTCTGCAGGCACCTCTGTCTCCAACCACCCCATCCTCCGAGGAAGGAAACCCCAGGAGAACCCACTGATCCTACACCCTGCCCACCCTGACCTCTCACCTTTCCTACCCCCCTTCCTTTCCCTTTACCTCCAATAAAGCAGCCCTTTTGCATTTAATGCATGTGAATGTATTTTTTGGCTACAATTTACTCCCCACTGGGTAGTCCTCCTCGCTCACATTCCTGTAAGGGATAAAGGATTGTAACTCAAACCTGAGCAATACATTAATAGTCCTAAAAGGTACAATTAATATGAAAAACATATACTATGACAAAAACAGATTGCTCACTTTAATTTTCCTTAATTAGCATTTCTCAAAGCAGAAATTCTCTTCCCAGTATCTGAGAGGAGGCAAGCCTCAGGTGGGGCGATGCAATCTGCACATCTGGAGTAGGGACTTGCAGCTCTGTGGTAGGACTCACCTCAGGTGTGATCTTTACTACGTAAGTTGGGTGTTGGAGGAGCCTCTGGACTAGGAATCAGGACCACCACCAAGCTCCCGGAACTAGATCAGGGTCAGTAGGTTTAGGAATTAGTTTCAACATGCTCCTTTGTAGAACATAATTGGGACCTTTCTTATCCTAAGCCCAATTATTTTTCTGACTACATAAATCAAACCAATTTATAGTGGAGATAAGCTCTGGTCCTAACCAGTACTTTGACCCCCTCGGATGAGGTCTCTAGAATGCATTTTCTCCCTCTAGTCAGACAGGTACTTTTCACACAAAGCCTTAATTAAGTATTGGGCTTTTGTCAGTCTGGAGTGGTGACAATCAACCCAGGTCTGGGGTCAACGTGAACACTAGGGGCCCCTGGTCAGGCAATCCTAACAGAAAATGACTTGGGGAGCAATCTGTACTGGCATAAGGGGTATGCTTATAGATCCAGACTAACTCAAGAGTGTCCCAGGCACATTCTCTTTCTCCTTCTGCTCCTAAGCCATCAACATTTCACAGGCTCTATTGACCTGGGGTACGGTGAAACCTGGACTTGATGATACAATAGGGTGAACACAACTGTTTGAACCAGTCTGACCCAAAGGCAGAGCCCTGATCAGAATGGACGCACTCCAGGCTAGGGGACATACCCCCTAAAAAGAACCAGAAAGCAATAATCTGAGTTCAAGCAGATTCCACCCTCTTTGTCCTCCCTCTTTGTGTGGCATCCTGATTTGGGATGCTCGCTTTGTGAAATTCACCTGATACCATGGATGCCACACAAAGAGGGAGGACAAAGAGGGTGGCAACTGCCTGAACTCAGATTATTGCTTTCAGGTTCTTTTTAGGGAATATGCTCACACATTTTTTCGTTCTATGGGCACAAAAGGGCACATGGGTAGTGGGGGGGGCAAATAGGACTTTACTTCCTCTAACCTCTGCAGCACGGGGGCATCCTGATTTCAGATGCCCCACTGCACATTCACGTCTGGCAAGGCAGACCTTCCAGGTTCACCAGAAAGGCTGGTAAGTTACTGCACACCGGCCCAGCAAACCAAATTGATTGCTGACAAGCAGTGTGCGAGGGAAGAAAGAGGTCAGTATCAACTGCTCAGTAATTAGTGTCTAGTGGGGTATTCCAAATCAGGATGCTCTCATGCTGTTGTAAACTGCGAAAGTAAATTATTTTGTGACTTTACTTCTTTAAAGCAAACTTAAAGGCACAAATTATTTTTGATCCGCATAACTTAAATCTTAGGGGGCATCCCAAATTAGGATGCACCCCAAAAGTTAGCGTATGTGGATCAGAAGTCATTTGTGCTTTTAGTTTGCCTTGACAACAAACTAGCAGCTAGACCATGGCAATGCCTCAGACGTTTCCCTTTTCCTCTGCAAGCAAATACAATACCCCCCCCCCCACACTTCCTCAAACACTGGCCAAGAGCAAGACTTTTTTTATTGACTTTAGCTTTGTTTTTTTAACTCTCATCATTCTAAAGCGTACCCCCCTCCTGGAGTTAGCTGCAGCTTGTATTTCTTTCTTCTTTGCTTCTGGCTGGGACGCTGGGACTAGCTCCCCCAGAACTAAAGCAGCAATAGTTCTACACTAGGCCAGTGTCCTGTCTGACTCCACCGCTCCCCTGTGCAGCTTTGCTAAACTGACAGCCAGGCTGTGCTCCTGAATGTGAAGAAGTCCTCAGGGGCAAATAGGAGTGGCTCTGCTTATCTTTTGATGGCAGATTTCTCAGCAATGTAGATCTGCTACGGCCCTGCTGACCTCCCCACTCTCCATAGTAGCGCTATGATTTGTTGTAGCACCTTGCTGAAGTCTACACCTTGGGGGGTGGGGTTTATGCTGGCTGTAACACAGGCTGAGCTAGTGCATCCTCAGCAGCTCTCAGCCTCTCCTTCCCTCACCGACTGCAATCCACGCGCCGGCCCAGTGTTCTCTGTTGCAGGGACTCCTGCTTCCTCTCTCTGGGGGCTTCCCCAGCACTGCCACCTGTGCCTGGGACCCAATCTTTTTGCGCCCCAGACCCTGTGCCCCGCCCGCACCCCCCTCACTATGCCCCTGACTCCATATACAACACTAACACTTGGGTCTTGATTCATCAAGAGTTGAAAAGAATTCTCATGGTAGTAAAAAATTAATTTCATGAGAAAAAAAAAAAAGTATGAGAATTTCACTGTTGATGAATCACCAGCTAGGAAGACAATTAAAGTCAATGATAATTTTTACTACAGTGTAAAACTGAGTAAACATTTCACTACTTTTCTCAGGAGTAAAAAAGTGCCATTGACTTTTAATTGTTTTCCAATCTGGTAATTCATAAACATTGAAATTCTCAGACTTTTTTCTCATGACCATGAGAACTCAGATCAGAATGGGCACAGTTGTATTAAATCAAATTGGCCACAGTTGTATTAAATCAGATCAGATTGACCACAGATCAGAATAAACACAGTTGTAATGGATCAGATTGTATTGTGCAGGGTTGTATTAAATCAGATAGGATTGTCCACATATCAAAAACACAATTCTGTGATACTCACCTGTAGAATTGTTTTTTCTGTTAATCCATTCCAGGCCGTCCTTAATCATTACACCTGGGTAATTCCTGCCCGGAGGACAAAGACAAAAAAGGTGTGGCCCCTCCCGACCCCATAAGTAGCAGCTGCCTCTAATCAAAGTCCAGTAATTAAAAAGCAGTAAATCATATACTAAGAGGCAAGGCTGGGAGGCCCAAGTTTAGGAGACAATGTTACCTCACACCAAACTATGCTTGTTTTCTCTCGAAAAAAATCTCTTTTCCTTTTTTTTTTCCCTTTCAATTCACAATGCCAAATGGAATAAACACCATAAAAAAAAGCATCAAGGATATAATGAACCCCAAAAAGGGGCGGGCCAGACAGCCTGGCATGGATTAACAGAAAAAACAATTCCACAGGTGAGTATCATAGAATTGTGCTTTTCTTCCAATCCATTCCAGGCTGTCCTTAATCATTACATCTGGGACATCCAAAAGCAGTGCCTAATATGGGTGGGATCCCCAACGCGGAACAGCAGGTAGTTCAATTCACTACCGCCTGAACAACTTTTCGACCAAATACAGCGTCAGCTGAGGCCCTAACACCTACCTTGTATAATGTGGTAAATGTATGAACCAAAGACCAGGTGGCTGCTTTACAAACCTTTTCCACTGAGGCCTGATTCTGAAAGGCCCAGGAATCACCAATGGCACCAAGAGCTGTGACCCAAACAAGGGGCTCCTTCCCCTTGGCAGAATAGGCTCTTACCACTGTCTGTCTAATCCATTGGCTGATGGCAGACTTAGCTGGTGGAAGACCTTTCCTTGGACCCTCAGTTATGACATAAGAAGTCAAAACTATGGAAAGATTGTGTAGTAGTGAGATAATACCTTGGTGCTCTCACTAAAGTCACTACATTCAAACAGTGAAGAACACCCCTTCCTTATCAGACACTGGAGCAGGACATAAGGAAGGCAAAAACATCTCTTCATTAAAATGAAAAGACACCTTTAGGAAGAAAATCCTAAAACACTCAAATAATGAGGCTTACTGATAAGCTGCTAATTCAGAAACCCGTCTCCTGAGGTTATTGCCACTAAGGGAGAACCATAAGCGCCCTTAGACTTAATGACGCATCTACCCTGGCTCAAAAATGAGGAACCTGAAGAGCTGATAAAACAAGTTCAGGTACCCACCCGGCAGAAGAGGCTTATGAGGCGGCCGCACATGAACGACTCCTTGTAAGACAAGTTCTGATAAATTCATTCTCAGCTATGGGTTTCTGAAAGGTTTCTGAAATGGGTCCTCATCAAGACTTCTGCAAAAATCAATATATTCTGTAAACAGAACAGTACTACAAGCGAACCCCTGGATTCGCACCACACTCAATAATAGATCATTTGATAAAGATTTATTCCTGGTCTGAATCATAGTCTGGATGACTCTGGCAGAAAAAAAACCTTTCTGCCAAGATAAAGGATTCAATAGCCAGGCCTTCCAAGCCAGAACTTGTGATTTGGGATGTCCCCTGTGTGAGAAGATCTGGATCATCGCCTCCACAAGTTGCCCTCTGACATCCTTAATATGTCTGAGAACCAGCTTATTCTTGTCACTGAGGAGCCACCAGAATGTTTGTGAGCTAAACCTTTTTTAGTACTCGACCCAGGAGTGAAATCGGAGGGAAATGCATAAAGAAGCTTGAATGCTGACCACTGAAGAGTCAGGACATCTGTTGCAATTGTTAGAGGATCCCTGGGCTGAGACAAACTTCGGACCTTCCGACTGAGCCATGATGCAAGAGATCTACGTCTGGGATCCCCCAGCACATGCATAGGGATTAAAAAAGCCTCTGGTTAAGAGACCATTCCCTCTGATGCGGGAGCTTTCTGCTGAAATGATCGGCCTACAAGTTGTCCACTCCAGGTACGTGTACCACCAAGAGACATGGAACCGGTTTCTCGGCCCAAAATAAAAACCCAGCTCACTTCCATCAGGGCTTTACTGCTTCTGATGCCCTCATGGTGGTTGATATATACCACCTCCGTCCGATTGTCTGAATCCAGATGGGTTGCCCCTTCAGATGGGATATCCAATGTCTGAAATACAATAGAGTAGCTCTCAGTTCCAGGATATTTATGGAGAGTCTGCTCTCCTTCGGACTCCATTGTCCCTGGATTGTTTGCGACTCCATGACACTCCCCGAGCCAGATAGACTTGCATCCATGGTGATCATCTTGACACTGTACTGGAAGAAAAAATTTGCCGATCTGAAGAGGCTGAAAACCAGGCCAGAGACTGCCTTGTTGACGGTGTCATGCAAAAAGAGTGATCCAGAATCTGCGGGGCTCGATCCCAGATTGTGAGCAATTCCATCTGCAGGGGTCTTGTGTGAACAGTGCAAAAGGTACTGACTCAAAGCAAGATACCATCAGGCCCAACAGAGAAATTCCTTGAAGAATCGTCGGGTGAGGGCAAGACAAGAGACCCTGTACCCTGGCCTGAAGTAAGAGTCACATCTGTGTTGGAAAAACACTTTTGCCTGAGACATGTCTAAAGACATTCCCAGAAAAGAATAACTCCTGAGACTGGATAGTCAGTTATCCAATGCCAATCAAACAGTCTGTATATCCTTCTGCCCCCCCTGACATGATGGGGCCCATATCAACCGATAGTCTCAGTAAGGCACTATATGTAAACCCTGACTTCTTAGAGAAAACATGAGACCTGCCAACACCTTGGTAAACACCCCTGGTTGCTGATGATAGACTGAAGGGTAACGCCACAAACTGAAGATGTAGGCCACCTACAGCAATATATGTAATATATATATATATATATATATATACTGTGGTTATAAAAACTCCCGGTTGGAGTAACTTCAATGTGGATCAACAACTACAATCTCTAAAAAGGTGAAATACGGCAGATCTCAATGCTGCTGCTTTCTGCAGAATTTAGGATACTCCTGACCAAGATAATCTCCAAGGAGGTATGGCTCCCAATTTGATTTTGTAATCTTCCTGTATCCAAATATCTGTTACATGAGGCCTCCAAATATGAGCCAAATGCAGAAGCGGTCCCCCCACACCTGCAAGTGGGGGGGCGTCCCTTCATGCCTGAGCAGGCTTTGAAGGGGGTCTGGCTTTATTTTTTTTTAAAAAAAATTTATTTATGCTTTCAAGTTAGGTTACAACTTACCAATACAGCCTTCCCCACAAGAGGGGCCATAAACATATACATATGCATATACATACATATAAAGGTTAACTTACACAAAGGAAAAAATAAACCACCAACAGACATACAATCAAAATAAAGACGGCACACACACACACACACAACAGTCACACACATTCATCCTCGCCTGCTACCGCCTACGATTGTCAGTATAAAAGTTGGGTGTTTTGAGGTCCAAGAAGGAAGCGCGAGAGGGAAAAGTGATCACATCTAATCCGGAGTCAGAGGCATTAAGCCAAGCTTCCCACACCTGCTCGAATTTGTTAGGACATCCCCTAGCCTGGTAGGTCATCTTATATAAGACTAGTTTCCAGTTTATCAGGCTTTTCCCTCCCGACATAGTTGGCACATTTGGATGTTTCCAGTTCAATAAAATACATTTGCGTGCGTAAAAAGCTAGCAAACGTAAGAGAACTTTCTGCGGCCCCCCCATCCAACATAGGCTCCACTATGCTTAGTAAGCAGAAGGCAGCTGACTTCCTAACTGGTAGGCCCACAGAAGTACATATAAAGCTAGATACCCCATCCCAGAAGGCAGAGATCACCCGGAATTCCCAAATCATATGTTTTAAGGTGCCCGCACTGGCATTGCATCTGGGACACAGGTCTGACTCCAACAGGCCCATTCTCTTTAGCCTAATCGGGGTCAGATAAGCCTGATGAAGCCATTTTGCCTGGATTAATCTATCTCTTGAATCTATAACTGATGTGTACAAATTGTCTATTGCCTCCTCCCAGTCTTCTTGATCAAGGTCTGGGATAAGTGTTTTCCAGTTTTCCATTGCTCTTTCCAGAGGGGAGGGGAGACTTGAGAGGAGGGCGGAGTATAATGTTGAGGTGGGTTTGTCGAGGTCCTTGGATCTTACTATAGCCTCAACTGATGACTCTACTAATTGCAGGCCCTCCAAAGGGATCTGAGACCTGAGAGCATGCCGAAGCTGCAGGTATCTAAAAAAATCCCTTGGAGATGACGTAAACTTGTGGCATAGCTGCTCGTAGGACAACGCCCCTCCAGACAGTATCTGTTTCAGCGACGTAATTCCTCTGTGCTTCCAAAAGACAGTGTCTGGAAGGGACATCAGTTCAGGCAACCTAGGGTTGTCTCAGAGAGGTGTATTGGGGGACCATTCTAAAAGAGAACGGGGCGATCCCCCCAAATTATGCACTTTATGCCAGACATGCAGGGTGGTTCTCGGTTCTTAGCTCCCCTATATACCAGAGTCTGCAGGGGGGTTTCTGGTCCCAACAAGGAAGCCTCGAGGGCAGTCACCGGGTTAGTCGCTAAGGGGTCCATCCACCACGTAGTGTAGACTAGTTGGGCAGCGTAAAAATAAAGCAACATATGTGGCACTGCTAGGCCCCCAGCATTCAGAGGCGTTCTGAGGATACACCTATTCATTTTGGGGGGAGAGGCGCCCCAGATAAACTGAAATAATATGGAATCTAATAGTCGGAAATGGGCAGATGACAGCACAGTAGGTGCTGCTTGATAAATGTATAAACATTTGGGGAGGAAAACCATTTTGAAAATGTTAACCCGACCGATCACAGAGAGGGGGAGAGATGCCCATTGAGCAATCATCCTCCTGAGAGCATCAATTACCGGGCATACATTCAGCTCCATGAATTTTGAGTGTATAATGACTCCCAGATATCTAAATTGGTCCACCACTTGAAGTGATGAAGCCAAAGAGATCTGAGAGTCTTCTGGCTTGTCTACCAAATACAAACTAGATTTCTCCCAGTTAACTTTTAATCCAGAGAACATCCCAAATTTAGCTATCACGTTTAGTAGCGCCTCCAGTGAGCTGCTAGCATCTGCCAGATAAACCAGGGTGTCGTCTGCGTACATGGAGACCTTTTCGACAGTGGGACCCAGTTTCCAACCCTGAATTTCTGAGGAATCTCTAATTAACGATGCCAGGGGTTCAATGGCAAGCGCAAATAGCAAGGGGGAGAGAGGACACCCTTGTCTCGTGCCTCGATGCAAGGAAAATTCAGCCGTTGTAACTCCATTCACCCTTACCCTCACCCCGGGGTTCTTATAAAGTAATTGTACATATTTAATATAGGTCGGAGGGAGGCCAAATTTGGCCAGAACAGCCAATAAAATACCATTTTGTGAGTACTCACCTGAAAAATGGATATTGTTGGTGTGCCACACACCCCGCTTCACTTTTAAATATTCTTCACTTAATGGGTTAACTCACCGTCAGGTGACGCAGTGCAGAGAGGAAGTCTTGTAACGAGCCCCCTTCCGGCCTATATATACCTGGTACCTCCCTTCAATCACCAGTATATTAAAAAAGCAGAAAGACAAGGTACCAGTATTCCACCGGTAACTTCAAAATCAATTTGATATAAATAAAAAGCTTCACCATATAAAGGCTTCGGAAATACCGAAAAGGGTGGGAGTGAAGCGGGGTGTGTGGCACACCAACAATATCCATTTTTCAGGTGAGTACTCACAAAATGGTATTATTCTTGGTGTGCCACACACCCCGCTTCACTTTTAAATATTCTTCACTTAATGGGACATCCAAAAGCAGTGTCCACAAGGGATGGGCATCTCAAGGCCAGGTGAAGCATAAGTTAAATGACTGCAGTCTGCAGAACTTTGCGGCCAAAAACAGCATCCGCTGAGGCTCACACATCAACTTTGTAAAACTTAGAAAAGTATGAACAGAAGACCAAGTGGCGGCCTTACAAACTTGTTCAACAGAAGCTTGGTGCTGAAAAGCCCAAGACGCCCCAACGGCGCGAGTAGAATGAGCAGTGATACGAAAAGGGGGAACTCTTCCCTTAGCAGAATAGGCCGCAGTAACGGCCTGATGTATCCACTTGCTAATGACAGATTTGGCTGGTGCCAAACCCTTCTTAGGCCCATGGGGCACAACAAAAAAGGAATCCGTCCTACGAAAAGGAGACGTGATAATCAAGTAGTACTTAACACAGCGTACTACATCCAAACAATGCAAAACCCTCTCTTTGTCATTCTTAGGATTAGGACACAAGGAGGGAAGAACAATATCTTGGTTCAAATGAAAAGCAGAAACAACCTTAGGAAGAAAGTCTGGCTTGAACCGAAAGACCACTTTATCCTGATGCCTCTCAAAGTAAGGCGCCTGGATAGACAAGGCCGCCAACTCCGAGACACGCCGGACCGAAGTGATCGCTACCAAGAAGACAATCTTCTGAGTCAGGGTAGACAAAGCAATATCTTGCAAAGGCTCAAAAGGGGGAGCCTGAAGAGCAGAAAGAACCAAATTCAAATCCCAAACCGGGAGTAATGGTTTCCTGGGAGGCCACACATGCGTAACCCCCTGGAAAAAAGTTTTAACTAAAGGCTTAAGCGCAACACGCTTCTGAAAAAAGATAGATAAGGCAGAGACCTGCCCTTTCATTGTACTTAGCTGGAGACCAGAGTCCAGCCCTGACTGTAAAAACTCCAGAATCCTGGAGACCGAAAAGACCCTACAAGGAAAAGATCTTATCTCACACCAAGCGATATAGGCTTTCCAAGTCCTATAGTAGGTGATGGAAGAAGACCTCTTCCGGCACTGATCAGAGTCTTGACGACTGAATCAGAAAGACCCTCCTCCTTCAGGATGGAGGTTTCAGCAGCCAGGCCATCAAACCCAGCGCTGGTAAATTGGGGTAACACAATTGACCCTGAGTGAGCAGATCGGGCCGAAGAGGCAGAACAAACTGGTCCACTGCCAGCCGAACGATGTCTGCGAACCTCACTCGCCTTGGCCACCTTGGGGCCACGAGAACGGCGGACACCTTTTCCAGAGCCAACTTCCGAAGCACCCTGCCCAGCATGGGCATCGGAGGAAACAGGTATAGAAATCCCAGAACTCCCCAGCTCAGGGACATGGCGTCCACTGCCAGAGCCAGAGGATCCTGGGAGAGCGACACGAAGTTCGGGAGCCTGCGAGAGGCAAACGGGTCCACCTCCGGGGTCCCCCATCGGAGACACAGTGAGCGAAACACCCGAGGATGGAGAGCCCATTCTCCCAGACGGGGAGAGCCCCTGCTCAACCGGTCCGCTACCTGGTTCTTCACCTCTGGAATGTAAACCGCCGAGAGACAAGGAACATGGGACACCGCCCAGGTCAGGATCAGGGACACTTCTCTGAGAGCACTCAGACTGCGAGTCCCTCCCTGATGACCGATGTAAGCAACCGCTGTTTGATTGTCTGAACGCACCTGGACCGGAAGGCCCAGAACGTGGTCAGGAGAGCAAGCACCCGACGGATGGTTCTCAGTTTCAGAATATTGGTGGGTAAGTGGGCCTCTTGAGGTCCCCACTGCTCCGGAAACTGCAGCTCCTTCCAGAATCCGCCCCATCCTGACAGACTGGCGTTCGCAGTGACAATTTCCCAAAGGGGGGTCAGGAAAAACCTGCCCTACACAAGATTGGTCGAGACCAACCACCACAGGAGGGACTGCCGGACCCGGGAGGACAACTGGAAGGACTGATCCAGCGACCGAGGCTGCTGGTCCCAAGACGCTAACAGAAAAAGCTGAAGCGTTCTCGTGTGAATTTAGGCAAAAGGAAGAAACACTCTGTGTTGATGAGAGTCCAGGCCGGGACGAACCGACCCATCTCTCTCGGGGACTGCAAAAAGATTGGAGTAGAAACCGAGGCCCATCTCTAAGCGCGGCACCGGCCGGATGACCGCCATCTCTAACAGATTCCTTACCGACGCCAGGAGCTCCTGCGTGGCCAAAGGATCGATGGGCACCCGAGACCGAACGAACCGTGAAGGAGGGTGAGACTCGAATTCCAGGTCGTAACCGGCCGACACTACCTCCTGGATCCATCTGCCTGGAACCACTTGGTTCCAAACCTGGGAGAAGTGTCGCAATAGTCCCACCACCCGCACGGGTGAGGGCAGCCCCTCATTGCTGAGTGGGCTTATCAGCAGGTTTGGGCTTGGTGCCCCAGGACTGAGTGGGCCGGCCACGGCCCCTCCCCCAAGTCCAACCTGCACCTCTGGTAGCGGGAAAGGAAGCCCCCCTACCCGCTCTGAATCCTCGAAAGGAAGGCCTACCGGAACCTGCCCCCCTAAAGGGGCCACGAGGCCTCTTGCGTTGTGGCATCTTACCACCCTTTGCGACTGAATCAATTTTCTCCCCAAACAGACGCAACCCCAAAAAGGGGAGAGCTGTGAGCACCTTCTTAGAAACTGCGTCCGCCGACCACTGACGCAGCCATACTGACCGGCGAATAGCCACCAGCATAGCCGCTGCCTACTACTCATAGCCAGCGCATCGTCCTGAGCGGATAGGACATAGGACACAAAAGATTCACACTGCTTAAGCGCAGTAAACTGTTTACAAGTGGGATTGAGATCCTCATATAGCCCCTGAATTAAAGAACTAATCGCCAATAGAAGAAGGGCTGAAGCACACACCGGGCGCAACGCTGACCCGGAATAAATAAAACCATGGCGCGCGTATTGGTCAATCCGACGATCTTCCCCATCTTTAGGGACAGTGGTCTCAGCAGACTGTACCATAGCCGTGCTGGAGAGCCCTAGCACAGGGGTATCGACGTCAGGAGGGACAGACCAAAGCTTTACCAACTCTGGCGGAAAAGGATAACGCTTTTCCCAACTGGAAGGGATTCCAGATAACCGCGTGGGATGTTCCCATTCCTTAAGGACCACCCTCTCAAAGTGGTGTTGTCTGGGAAAAACCCAACGCGGCTGAGGCTCCTTAAACAACTGACCCTTTGGCAGGGTGACAGCCTCAGGTGGATCTAAATTCAAAATCTTAAACATTTGAGCCAGAATGGAGGGGGTGTCAAAAACAACCCCCTCCGACCAATCGCCAATCGCATCAGCCTCAAGCTGATCTGCAGGCTCATCTGACTCCAACAGGAATTCTTCCTCGTCCGGGGATCCATCGGACCATTCCACAGGCTCACATAACTCGTCCTGTGGAGCCGAAGGTACCGGAGTCAGGTGCCTCCGTTTTGCAGCGGCCTTTAACCCTGCTTTAACGGGCACTACTTTCCGGGGGCTGGCCGACTGTGCCGCCACCTCGGACTGCGAATCCCCACCTTTGACAGTGTCATGCGGGGTCCGGAACAGGGAGGGCGAGGTAGGCGATGATGAAGGTTGCGATGGGTCAGCAGCCGAAGCAACAGACTGGCGCGCAATACTCTGCTTTGCACAAGGGATGCAAATAAAGACATCATCAGCTGGGAGTAGAGCCCCACAACTTACGCACCCCCCGAATGGCTCAGAAGAACCGTTTCCGGCAATAACGGAAGCCTCCATATGGTGATTTATGGTATTCGCAATATTTGGGTTTTAAGGCATAAGCCAACCCGGGATGCCCCCTTATTTGTAAATGTCCCAGAAGGGAGGATTTTTATTTATATATATATTTTTTTTCTTTTCAAAAAGGAAGGTCCCCCTTAATAATCTATATATATATATATATATATATATATATATATATATATATATATATGCATTCTTAAATATAAAAATATCCCAATTTATTATTATTTTATATCTTTTTTTTTTTTTTAATAAAGACTAGCCAGGCAACATAGAGCCGGAAGGCCACCATAAACAGGGATCCCGGGATCTGTAAGGCAAAGAAAAAACCACAATCAGATCCCCACATGTGTGTAACAACCATATATGCATGGCACCAAAGTGCCTTTTAAATGAGCAAAAAGCCATGCCCCTTAATAAAAAACAACTCACCACCATATCTATACATGAAAGATATACAATTCCCCCTCAACGGCCCCACCAGGGTGGGGCCGCTTACCTGGAAAGACCGAGAGCAGCAACCGGAGGGACGAGACAGCAGCCAGCAGCAGCAGCACAGGAGAAAATGAAACCAAGTGCGGCCGCGCGCCCCCACGTGACTTCCCCTTTGAAAGGAAGGAAGTGAAGCTGGGGCCGGCGCCACGCCCCCGTCGCCGCGTCACCGGGACCCGCCCCCTACGCTGATCAGTGCGGCCAAATCAACTGGGGATTACACCAGATGAGCCACTACACGCGCACACAGGCAGGAAGCAGCGGAGGGGGGAGAAGAAAGAGGGGGGAGCAGGAGAAAAGACCGCATAGCGCAGCCATGCCAAAGCAGACTACATACAGTGGCCACAAGACCAGCGGGGAAGGGGGGAGGCGGGAGGGGGCTATTAAGGCGGCAAGCCAACCTGCCCAGCGCGGTCCGCCCCCAAGCAGACCTAAACCATAGTGAAAAAGAGTGCACACATGCTGAAGTAAGATCAATGCATAACGTAAACACACACATGTTGTAATAAAGTTATACTTGTGAAACACACATACCTAATGCACAACCCTCAACCCCCCCCCCCCATAGTGAAGGGAGAAGGGACCGTAACGGGAGAGAAAGGGGCTACGGGAAACCCTCGGGACAGGGGCATCCCATTTCCGGATCACCATGCCGGATAGCCGCATTGCCCCACGCATGAGGTCGAGCGGAGGAGATAAGCTCCTAGGCACTTAAAGTGCCATCTACCATTTGCCCAGTGAGCAGCCTAGGCTGGGAGGCTTCCATTCCACCATCAAGGTATAAACACTCAAACCGGGCAGAAATAGACCAAAAGGGGGGTGCCGGGGTAAGACCCCGGCTACCTGTAAGCAGGAGACTTCAATCTTCTGTCTTGTCGTCAAGCAGAGAGAAAAATACTGGTGATTGAAGGGAGGTACCAGGTATATATAGGCCAGAAGGGGGCTCGTTACAAGACTTCCTCTCTGCACTGCGTCACCTGGCGGTGAGTTAACCCATTAAGTGAAGAATATTTCAAAGTGAAGCGGGGTGTGTGGCACACCAAGAATATAAGGCCATTCGACAGAGTCGAAGGCCTTTTCATTGTCAAGGGATATAACTACTCTACTCCCAGCATTGTCATGACGAATTTGCAGGTTACTGAACAACCTCCTCAGATTAATGCTTGTCGTTCGGCCTGGCATAAAGCCGGATTGATCGGGCCCTACAAGTGAGAGAATTACAGTGTTCAGTTGAAGCGCCAAAATCTTAGCGAGAACCTTGGCATCCTGATTCAGGAGAGATATTGGCCTATACGAACTGCAAGAATCTCTAGGTTTACAATCTTTATATATCAAAGTAATAGTTGCCTGTGCAAAGGATTCTGGCAGGGATTCAGATTGCAAAGCTTCAGAGAAAACCTTCAACAGTCTAGGCACCACAGCATCACTGCACTTTTTATACCATTCTGAGGGCAAACCGTCCGGCCCAGGGGCCTTCCGGCTAGACATCAGAGCGATTGCTTTTCCAATTTCCTCGGACATTATTGGACCATCCAGCATTGCGCTATCCGCAGCTGCCAAAGATGGGAGATTTATATTTCCAAGATAGGTGTCCAGAGCTGCCGAGTCATATTGCACCCTAGAGGAGTACAACTGACTGTAGTAGTCACAGAACTGTTTGGAGACCCCTTCCGAATCAGCTATCAATTGGGTCTGGTGTGTAATACCGGCTATTTGTGTTTGCGGGCACTCTGCTCTCGAGAGGTATGCCAAGGTTCTCCCATTTTTATAACCCTTTTCAAAAATTGTTTGCTGTTTTAGTAATATCTTCCTCATGGACTCAGTTAAATGCAAGATTATATTCTCTTTGGAGTGATTTGAGTAGATTATGATTCACAGGCGTCGCTGATATCACAAACTCCTCCTCTGCCCCAGCCATTTTCTCCTCCGATTCCCGAAATTGACCGCTCTCGATTCATCCTAGCTCCCTTTATGGCACTTATAGCACTCCCTCTGACCACCGCTTTAAACGCATCCCACCGAGTGTTAATTGAGGTTTCCTCTCCGTTGCATTGCCAATACACCTCTTGATCTCTTAATAGTGCACTGCAGACTTCTGCATCTTCTAGCCATAAGGGGTTAAGAGCCCATCTCCTTACACCAATCTGGGTCCCAGACATGCGTAAAGACACCATCAATGGCGAGTGGTCCGAAATAAGTACTCACTAGCCACCACCCTAGCCAGGAGGCACCCGGATGCAAAATCCAAATCAATTTGCAAAAGCGATTTGTGGGGGGCGGAATAACAAGAGAATGCTCTGTTGTTTGGATGTTTCCATCTCCACAGTTCAGTTAAACCCAGGGCCTCAGCCCAGGCAGCCAATGCCGTAGTTGGGCCCACCCCAGGAGTCAGTCGGTCCAGGGATCTATCCAGGATCATATTAAAATCCCCTATGATCAATAGAGGGTCAGGCGGGAAGGCGGCAACTCTATCCATGATCTACTGGAGAATTTGCACATCAAAGGGGGGCGGAATTTATAAGCCTACCACCAAGATATTAACATCATGTATTTTAGCATGCATTATGAGAAATTGTCCCTTAGGGTCAGAGCAACTCGATAGGAGGGCAAATGGGAGATGCTTAGCCACCAGGATTGATACCCCCCTAGCATAGTTAGAGTAGTAAGAGTGAAATAGCTGCGTTATCCAGGGTTTTTTGATGGACATCGCTTTGCGGCCCAGTAAGTGGGTCGGGGCTATGGCGTTTCAGAAATTGAAACACAGTAGACCTCTTTATGCGATCATTAAGACCTCGCACATTACATGAAATCACCTTACATTCCATCTAGCCTTGCGGTAATAGTCAATTTTGCCAAGGAAGTACATCATATCCCAGTATCTCAAAGCCCCCTACAAGACCTCATAAAAGCAGGCCAACCCATTCACACCAGCATTCACACTCACACGCCACACCAAATTCACTGTACAATAAAACAAGAACATTAGCAGTAGTAACAATAACAATAACCTTCCCTTGACCTCTTGGCTCAACAACAGCGTTGTGCCCTGAGGTAACAACCCAAACCCACCCGGCTCTACCCAAACCCAAACTAAGGCGAGCTTAATCCCTTAACCTAGAAGACTAAAAAAAACACTGGTTAACTGTAGTGTTGGCGATCCGTGGTAATTGAAGCCAGTCACAGAGGGATAATAAAGGATACCCATCCCTATGAAACCCAGCAAACATATGCTGTGAGGGGGGAAAAGGGAGGTGAAGAACAGGTAACGGATAATAACGGTTGAGAACGGGGGAGGGGAACAGGGGCCCCCAAACCCGGGTAAGGGAAGAGAGACCAGTGGTCCCATGAAAAACAATCCTCGGACTTCTCTGGTATAATAGCTTCCATACAGCAGAAGAGTTAGGTGAAACCAGAGTAATAGTGTTCCCTTTGGATCAACTATGCATATTCGGCCTTCAGGTTGCGGGAAGTGAGTCCAACCAGTCGTTGGCCTCTTCAGCTGTGAGGAAAAACCTTGTGACAGCCCCATTCTGGACTCGCAGTTTCGCAGGAAAGAGCATGGCGTATCTGATGTTTTTCCTCAGGAGTCGTGCCCTCACAGGTGTCCCTGTCTCTAAAGTTCAGCAGCTTCAAGATAAAGGGGCGGGGTGGGGCCCCGGGTGGCGGAGGCATAAATGGAATTCGATGTGCTCTCTCAACCGCGAAGAAAAGAGAAAGGCCCTCCGGTGACACTGCGCTTTGGATGAGATTTTTAATGAATCTTTCAAGAGCATCCCCCTCCGCCGTCTCCGGCAGCCCAAATATTCTGATGTTATTACGTCTAGAATGATTCTCAGCATCCTCTGCCCGTTCCGTGAGGATCTTCACTTGGTGTTCTTCTCTCCGACTCTTTTGCTCTATCCTTCAATTTTTTCCAAATAGTGGCACGCCCCCCAAAACAGCAACTAAAAAAACCCTCTACATACTATCCAGCGATGAGCATAAGTCATAATGTGGCCGTATTCACTGAACTAGTTACTAAAGATATAAATGAGCTCCCGAGGAAAATTAAACAACAATCTAATGTAAGTGAAGAACTTCAAAAAGCAATCAAGGACTTTGAAGTAAATAATCAGCTAGTTGTCAAACCCGCTGATAAAGGGGGGAACATTGTAGTAATGTCAAATACACAATATGAGGATATGTGTACACGGATACTAAACAACAAAGCTTGGTATACGAGGGCCCCCATGTCCAGACTCGCCAGGGACGCACAGGAGTACCACCAGCTTGTGGGGGAGCCCGCGACCAGGGGGTGATAGATGCCCACTTGGAGTCTTGGAGTCTCCATGCCTGACTATACCAAGTTTTTATGCACTCCCAAAAGTGCATAAGTCCCTGGACTAACCTCCGGGACGACCTATTGTATCGGGCGTGGGGGCTCTTACTGAGAGGGCCAGCCGATATGTGGATCAGCATCTTCAGCCCCTGGTTGTGAACCTACCTTCATATGTTAAGGATACAGGCCACATTCTACGTATTCTTGACGAATTATGGGTGGACCCTGAGGGGGCCCTGGTGACACTGGACGTGGAGGCCCTTTACTCAAGCATACCACATGACAAGGGAATTCGAGCGGTTGAAGGTTTCCGTAATGAACTTGACATTGGGAAACACAACCATAACCTCTTCCTGCTCCGGCTTCTCAATTTCGTCCTCACCCACAACCTCTCTTTAATGGACAACTGTACCACCAGATACAGGGAACAGCGATGGGGACGACATGTGCCCCATCGTTTGCTAACCTGTATCTGGGATGGTGGGAGAGGGGTTTGTGGGCTGAAGACGAAATGTCCCAGTATCTGTGCCATGTAACAGCTTGGCACGGATACATAGATGACATCTTTGTCATCTGGGGGGGGCCGGAGCAGGAACTGGTTAACTTTGTCAGGAAACTCAATGACAATACTATGAATTTGAAAATTACGTATGAATATCATCAAGATCATATCACATTCCTTGACATTGAGATCCACAAGGCCAGATCATTACTACTATATTCCGTAAGGCGACATCGGCTAATACCACTTTGAGGGCTATGAGCTCTCATCCCCCGCACTTACTTAGAAGTATCCTCTATGGGGAATTTATCCGAGCCAGACGTAACTGTACCACGGAAGAGGCATTTAACAAGGAGGCAAGGAATATACGTTCTAGACTCTGTGCAAGAGGATATGAGAAATCGATATTAAGGACAGCCTATAATAAGGCAAAAAATAGGAAACGACAAGAGTTGCTGTACAAACCAAAAATAGTAAAAGATCATAAGGGTCCGTCCAGCACTAATACTTACACCGAATCTCATAAGCAGATCCGTAGGATTTTGCAAACCTACTGGCCTATCCTACTACAGGACCAATACCTCAAAACCTTTCTTCCAAGCGAACCTAGAATAGTGTTCAGAAGGTCACGGAATCTACGTACAGACTGGTACACAGTCACTACATACCCAATAGGAAAGAGGATTGTTGTAAAACAAAAGGAACATACAAGTGTAGTGCCTGTAACATGTGTAGGTTCATCAAAACAGTAGAAATAGAGAGCAAAAAATACAACTCTGAAGTACTCACATGTAGAGTTGATATTATATGCATACAGCAAGTCCTGCTCCCGAATAGTAATAACATGTGGGTAATCCTCCGCCTCAGGCGCCGTGCACTGCAGACATGTAGAAAACAAGCTCCTCCCGGCCCCACATACACCGAGGGACCTCCCACAAATCCCCAACATTGAAAAGTAGTGAGAAGAGAAGCCGGGAGGAACAAACCACCCAGAATAACTGGTAACAATATCTAATGATAACAATCACCATACAGGGGACCCAGAATAAGTGAAACCAGAGTGGGGTGGAGCAGGACGTGCTGTATGCGTATATCAACTCTACAGGTGAGTACTTCACAGAGTTGTATTATTCTAAGCATACAGCACGTCCTGCTCCCGAATAGTAATAACATGTGGGACATCCAATAACAGTGTCCATAAGCAGGGTGGGATCCCCAGAAAGAAACAAGGCACAGCGGACAGTAAAGGCGCTGTCACCTGCAAAACTTGCAACAGGCATGACATGAGCAAAGGCTCTAACGTCAGTCTCATAACAGGACCATGAAGGTATAAACAGAGACAGGCCAAAAGTCTAGTAACTGAATCAACAGAGAAAAAAACCCTGGTGCTGCAGGGCCAGTGGTACCCAAGCACCAAGATAACGGAGTAAACAGCAAAAGGGAAGATTCTCTCCCCTGAAGGGAAACATAGGTCAGTGTAATGACCCAACCAGCTCACAGGCAAGGAAGCCTTGTGGCAACACTTGTAAAACCCCCAAAGGGAAACAGAACAGGTCACCCGACCAAGGCGGGAATACAGACCCCTAATTATAAGGAAGCAAAGGCTTCCTCAGGATCAGGGGACATCCAGAAGGATTAGTCCAAAGGCGCAATGGCGCTGGAAGTAGATATCAGGCGCATACATAAAGAGGCGCCTGTAGACTCCGAGAGCAGCAGTCCCCCCCTAAAGGCCAAGAAGGCCCACATGGGGAGAAGTGCAATACCTGTAGAGGAATGTAGGTCCTCATATTAGTACTATTAAGAATAAGCCCATGGCTAGACTCAGAGGCTAAGGCAAGGATCCTACAGACCACCTGGACCGGAGGCCCAGCGTAAGAGGAAACACCCCCAGGCATGGGGTGCCTGTAGCCATATATATCTGTACATATATATATATATATATATATACCTCGAGCCAGGGTTAAGCAACCAGATCCATCGTCTCAGGCACATGTCTGACGGAGTCAGGAGGCCCCAGAGAAGCGAGCTGGATTACAGGGCTGCTGAGACAGCATCCAGCCAGGGTCCCCAGGAAGTCCGCAGGGTAAAAAATGAAATTGATCCCCACAGGGACCATGGAACTACTGGGGAAATGCAGCTAATAAGGGCAGAACCGCACTCCTGAAGGAGAGATCACAAGTCAGCAGCCTTCAGCAGAGGAATCTGCAAACCACTACTCCCAAGGCCGCCCAGGCCATCCATCCCATGGGACTCTCTATCAGGCCAACCGTGCGCAGAACCCACAAGTCGGGTGATGAAGAGAAGGCATATGAAATAACAAGTCTATGCCTAAATACTCAGCCCCCCCTGACCGGAGTCAGAATATTCTGGGACAGTAGGAACAAGGGCAGAGCCCCTGTGTCAGGAGGGAGACCCCACAGAGCCACGCTAGGCTCCCCGGGCAACACCATGGTAGCATAACCTGCCGCTAAGGGCATCCATTGAAGCGAATACCGCTGAGAAGCAGGGGGAGTAGACCCCCGCCCAAGGCAGGATCAGGGACCCTCCAGAGGTAGCATCCTGCCACAATCTTTAGACCAGTATTAAAAACAGGCCATTGTCATTCAACAGACCAGGAGTCCCCCAATAAACCGACCGATCCTGAAGGAGGAGAAGGCCAGCCATATAGAGTCAACGGGGGCCCACCGTTTCAACAAACCCAGCAGGTAAGATGGACCCTCAAGGGGGCCCTACCTAGAAACCACGGGGATTGTGGAAGAATTTTCCCTTCCCCCGCCAAACCTGCGAGACTTGGTACCCAGGGTGACCATTCACTGGAAGATGCTAGTAAGGAAGGGGAGTGCCCCCCTGACAGGGCCCTTGAATATGGGAAGCTCAAGAGGAACCACCTTACCAAGGAGGCATGAGCACAGACCAAGCACCGGGGTGCTGGGACATAAGTAGGTTCAGTAACCTACTGCGCCGAAGAGCCCAAGGGGCTCGGTATATAAGTGACATCATCTTGATGTGCCGCCAACGGGCCCACCAGTTGCCATTCCGCCTAGTGAAGGTAAGGCGCCAGTAAAGGGGGGCAGAGCCCCCGTAACCAGGGGTCCTCTATTGCCAGAGAAGAAGGCTGCAAGCCTGAACCGATTCCCAGGAATGGGGGATAGCGGATAAGGGACCATGAGGGAATGAGGTGACTGAGCAACCATCCAGTAGCTCCTAGGGGACACTGCCGGCCAACCGATCCACCTCGGCCTGATGCAGAGACTGGGGAGTAAGAAAGACGACCCGGTAGGTCCTAACACAGACGCCCCCCCTCAGGCGTGTCCCCAGTCGCGCCAGGCGAGTAGCCTGGGACAATATTGCTATAAGGGGGATTCTGGAAGCCCCACACAGGTCCCCAGTCGGTATGCACTCAGCCCACAAAACAGTATATAACACCACAATGTTAAATGCTAGAAAAAAATTATTTACAAACAGAATTGGTTAATAAAAAGGACTCCTCATGGAGTTGATACACATAGAAGCACAACAATTATAACATATTAAAAAACATGTACACAAAATACAAACAGGGGGGGGGAGGAGGGAGGGAGGGAGTGAACAGAAACGTAGGGTTTGATAATAATACAATATACAGCAATAATTGTAATTCCTGACAATAAAGGTATCACACTACCCAGTTCTATCCATGTCTACAGGCCCGTGCCCTAACATGCATATAATGTCTATAAGATACTGGACATTCACAAGTAAGATTAATGTATCCAAAACAAGCATGAATATGGATTCATCAAATTGAGCCCACTGGAGAATATCTGCCCCAGCAGACTACAGAGAACTGGTCAATAGACTAATTATATCAAGTCAGGAAAAAGTAAGAAGAAAAGAATCACATTACCGTGTTAATGCTGTGTCCCACCTCTGTGTAGCGGCCCGCCAGGCGAGTAGCCTGGGAACGAAAGAGAGGCCCCAAGTAATGCCTCAATCCGCAGGGTTGGTCCTGCGACACTGTCTAGAAATAGTCTTGGCGTCCGGCAGACCCAAGGGAGACTAAGAAGATCTAGTACTTCGCAAGAGGCCGAAAGCCCCCCCCCCCCGCGCAGGGGGCCCGTGACCCAAGACAGAGTTGTCATATCGGGACTACCTGTGAAGGCAGAATTGCTAAGCCTGCCATAGGCCAACGCGGTCCAGACTACCTCATACTGTTGAGGGGGGAGGAAGGATAATATAGAGGCCGTAGCCCCATACCGTTAAGGGCAATCAGCAAGTGAGCCCAACACTGTAGGCCCAGTCCGGCCTGCGTCAATTTTTAGAAGGAAAAGCAGGGACTAGAAGCACCCTGACAATCACTGAGGGGGACCGCCCAGCAAAAACCCATCCTGTGTCCCGGGGGGATTACATCCCGGAACCACCAGAAGGAGAAGGCATATTCCTGGATGTGAGACAGCTGCGGCAGTCGTCCCCTCGCCCAGACGGGCGAGGGCGCCCCTTCATGCTTGAGAGGTCTTGGCAGATTTGGACTTAGTCCTGCCAGAAGGCCCAGGGCGCTGCCTGTCCGCCCCATGTTGGAAATCCACACCGAACAGTTGGAAACACACCTCAGATTCGCGTTTGACACTAACGTAGGGAGGTGGAGGGGTGACCCTGCCTCGTGGAGGCCGAAGCGGCCTTCTGCGCAAGGGTGCTTTAGCCTTTTTTCCAAAAAGGTCCAAGCGGGCCCCAAATAACTGCCATCCTCTGAAGGGAAGGCAAGTGAGAGCCTTTTTTGTAGCTCCGTCAGCACCCCACTGTCGCAACCAGACCAGGCGGCGAATAGCTACCGCAAGGGCTGAGGTTCTAGCACACATCTTAATGGTGTCATCCAGTGCCGATAGAATAAACTTCACAAATGCTTCACAGTCTGATAGCGCATTAAACACCCCCCAAGGGAGGTCCTCAGGGCGGTGATCTAGTATTTTTCTGACAAGAGTCCTGGCGGCCACCGCAGTGATGGCCGCGGCACAAACCGGGCGCAGGGTCGTCCCAGCACACGAGAAGGCGTGTGAAGCCAGTCTGTCAATGCGCCAGTCCTCGGCATCCCGAAGGGTACGGTAAAAAGGAGCAGTCATAAAAGGGGGGTTTGTGACCCCTATAACCGGACCATAAATTAACCACATCAGGAGGGAAAGGGTACTTCCATTCCCAGGCCCCTGGAATCCCTTTAAGCTTACAAGGCGATTCCCATTCTTGGGATATAAGATTCTGGAAATCAAGCGCGGCGGCGCTGTGTGGAAACTCTCCCTCTTAGGCTTGGGGATCTCCCCAGGTGGGGAGATTGACAAAACCTCAAACATTTTAATAAGGATTTCATCTGTGTCACACAGACCCCAGGAACCGGGCTCAGAATCATCACAGCCCCCAGGCATCCCATGCGAGGAGCCCGAATCTGAGAATAGCTCACCTTCCTCAGAAGGGTCAGGGTCCTGCATATCAGCAGAGTCATCGGTATCGTCAGGAACCGGGGAGCCAGGAGGCGTCAGGGACCGCTTTTTACCAGGGCCCATACCAATCCAGGGCTCTGCCAATCCAGAAAGCACCTGCTCCGCCGTGGGCAACGCGCGCGGCACTGATTGCAGGTCATCCCTGCTCGAGTGGGACTCGTCATGAATGATATTTGGGAGCAGGGAGACGGGAGTAAGGAAGGGAGGTTCCTCTGTTAGCAAACCTGCCTGTTCTGCACACTGTCCGCAGACCTGTGCCCTGTCAGGGGCTGGCCACACACTGCACACAGCCGGTCACAACCCGGAGGGACCCCGGTTACATAATTCTGAAATGCCTCCATGTGGTGATTATTAAGCAGTATGACGCAGGGATTTATGCAATAGGCAACCCTGGATGCCCCAAAACCCGCTAGTAATGTGGGAGAATTTGTAAGGAGGACCCGCTGTAATATATGTTAGGCCGGGGAAAGGCAACAAAGTCTTGGCGTCTGAAAGACATAATGGGACAAGAAGTGTGGAGTCAGTGCCATGCGCAGTCTGAAAAACATAGAACCATGCCGACCCGGAGGGCACTTACATGACCGAGGGAGGAGGCGGACCACACCACGCGCGAAGATAGAGAAAATGGCGCCAGCAAACCTCGAGGGGTGGGCCAGGCTGGGCTGTGACACGAGGCGCGTCATGCCGAGTCTCCGCCTCCCCCAAAGAGCGCGAAGCTCTAACCAACGGTAAAAGTAGAACAGCGGAGAATAAGCATACCTCTAATGCTGACACGCTGGAATGATGCTGTCGAACAAGCCGATTGTTAGTGAAAAAGACAGCTCGCGCTGTATAGCGAAGCGCGACACTGACCCCATAAATAGAGAACCAAGGTCTAAAGGTGAATTAGCACTAGGGCTGCCACACATGCCCCCCCCCCCTTCTTTTCCCCCCCGAGTTACGGGAGGAAGCGAGGGGAAAGCGGACGGTGTCCATGGGCTAAGTCTGTGAGGGGCACGGGCAAGATTGCGGGAGGGGCATCCTCTAGAGGCTCACCATCGGCCTGACCGCCTACCCTATGGAGGGGGATTGCGGTGGAGCATGGCTCCGTTCAGTACACCAGGTGCTACCTACCTTCACCTGACCCGCGCAGCCTAGGCTGGGAGGCATATTTCTTCTGACGAGGACGGGTGGAAATAGTCCCACAGGACCTTGGGCCGTAAGGCCCGCTCGCCTGCGAGAGCGTGATACTTCATGTCTTCGCAGTTCCAGCACTGCAGAGAAATCTGGGGATTTGTGGGAGGTCCCTCGGTGTATGTGGGGCCGGGAGGAGCTTGTTTTCTACATGTCTGCAGTGCACGGCGCCTGAGGCGGAGGATTACCCACATGTTATTACTATTCGGGAGCAGGACGTGCTGTATGCATAGAATAGATCATTTTAAAGACACAACATTTCATCAATTGTCAAACATCAAATGTGATATACTTAC
This sequence comes from Gastrophryne carolinensis, assembly GCA_027917425.1. Taxonomy (NCBI): domain Eukaryota; kingdom Metazoa; phylum Chordata; class Amphibia; order Anura; family Microhylidae; genus Gastrophryne; species Gastrophryne carolinensis. Next base: position 130,650,342 of record CM051240.1, on the reverse strand, counting down.
TCACATGCGCTTGTGGCAGGTTTTATGTGGGTAAAACCAACCGCCCCTTAAAGAACGCATTTACGAGCATCAATATGGCATCAGAGTGGGTAATCTGAAGACCCCTGTGGGCCGACATTTTGCTCAACATCATAATCAGGATCCCAGCTCTCTCCGTGTTCAGGGTCTAGATAGGATTCATGATCCACCCAAAGGGGGAGACCTGGAAAAAAATGACACTCCAGCTTGAAACTCGCTGGACCTTTCGCCTGGGGGCATCCCGATATCCAGGATTGAACGAAACTTTGAGTTTCTCGTCATTCCTATAATAACCACATAAACACTAATAAACCCAAGATGTTGAGAACAGACAACTAAAGAGACAATGGGCACGGTGGATGGAGGCGTTATGGGATAGCTATGAATTAAGATAGGCCTTCCTTAGTGGTAAAAAAAATTATGAAGGAGAGTGGCAAGTATTTGCATAGAACTTAGAATTTTGACCTAATTGTTGTCTCCTTTGTAAATGTCATGAAATCTGACAGCGTGTTCTAGAAAAGAAATACATATTCTTAGGCTAGCTAAAAAATTCTTTACAACCAATTGTAACACATGTACCTAACTAGCCGCTGATGGGAGGTCTCCGGTCCTGGGGCATTAATTTACACATACCAAACTAGGCTGCCAACTGCAGTTCTGTACCGGCATTTGTTTGTTAATTTAACAAAATCTGTTTTTTCTTCTTTCATTCCTTGTATACATATACAAATATTAGAAGTGATCAGAGTAATAACACTGATCAAATCATGGTCCAACTGACACAGAGATATAGTGACCTGTTTGATTTAACAAACAACATACAACATACATGAAATCTATGGAATACTGAGCAATTTAGCCAACCATAGTATAAGCATACAGGACTGGAAATTAACCATAACATAGATGCGCAGCAGGATGTATTAACAACTACAACAAAGCTGCGTAGTAAAAACATGTTTGTCAGGAATATTCTCTTTAACCTAAGGATTGAATAATGGGAAGCCTGTCCGGAGCCGGACAGACCAGTGACGTTACGTCACTTGTCGGAAGCCGGGGTGACGTCACATGCGCTCCAGCTTTTGGAGTGCAAAAATTCGTCACTGGCGTGGCGGAGGGGGGAGTTTTCACGGTGGGATAGATATATAAATAAAAAACCACACATTTGAAGGTACAGAGACCATAGGGAGGAAGCAGGCATATGCCCTGCAAGTCTCCCTTTGAATGGTACATCCCTGCTGATACGAACAGGAGCATCGTGTGCTGACAAGCAACTTTATCATCCCCCCAGCCACGGCTGCAGACTTGGCAGTTTAGGTATGTGCTGATGGATGTGGGGGGCCGGGAACTTTTCAGTCAGTGGCGGTTTTGGTCTTAAGCTTTTTTATTACTCTTCTTTCAAATACAGATGGTATAAAAACCACGATTGGAATCCAGAATATGGGGTCTTTTGCCCAATTGGATGAAAAATAAGGTACGACGGTAATGAGCACTTGTACATACTATAGCTTATCATGACATACATTGCAATAGGGTTTTAAAGCTACGATTACCTTATACATTTAGGGATTGAATGAAGCATGCTGTCAGGTCTCAAGACATAAAAGACATATGGAATTTGATCATGGAAGTTTCATGAAAAACTTTTCCTGTATGTATATCAAAAGGTACTCTATTTGCATATACATTATATAACACTGCATGTGCAAAACTATCATACTGAATGTACACATTTTCCCGATGTAGGGCATTGAGGAAGCCCGGAAAGGGAGAAACATGTTTGCCCTGAAATCAGGAAATGGCAGACCAAAGAAATGAAGATTCATAGGATGACCAATGTTTTAGGTCTATTGTTTATTGATAATGGCAATCCATAGGTTTACATGTAATCAAATAGTGTCTGAACAGTATATATGTATGTCACAAATATTGTCTGAGCAGTGTATATGTATGAAATTAGGAGTATTTAACTCCCTCTTTTTTAGAGTACCAAATAAAATTAGAATTTTTAATATTTAAAATGATATCCGGTATGGTCATATTTTACAACAAAGCTCATTAGTTGTAATCCGGGCCGAGCCTAGCCCTGGTAAAGTATTTTTGTTAACAGAGCTAAAATATGGACCAACCAGAAGAATGTAGGTGGGTCTCCACAAACAATAGGGAACATCTTTACAGGTCTTCTTTAAAAGAATTCCACTATCCTTCACTTTGTCTAGATCATGCTTAAAGTAGTTTAGTTGCTCCTGCAAATTATCGAACCTAGTTGTAAGCACACTTTGGCAATTCGTGATAGCCGCCATTATTGCAGCATTATCAGGATCTGAGGCGGGAGACCCAGGACGTTCAGCAGGTGAGTCGGCCATAGTTTGCGTGCCGCAGCTCAAAGGCACAGTACGCCTCCTTTTATTTCCTTTCATATATGGCTGGATGGCTTCTGTCAGATGTGTCACTCACTCCCCCTTCTTTTTCCTGGGCGGGTAATTGAGAGGGCCAATACCTGTGGTGTAAAAAGCAGCACGGTGGACTAAACGTTAGCCTTATCAGCAGGAGGGTGGGGGGGGGGGCAGATCCCCAGGAGAGATGAAGTCTGGGTGCAGCTGTAGACAGAACACAGGACCGTCCCGCTACAAGTGGTTCCAGCTGACCCCAGAGCCGTCTCCAGCCCTTATATTGAGGTTATATATCTCCCCAAGCTTCTAAGCAGGCTGCTTCTAGCGCTGCACCTCCAAAAGGTCCAACAGACCAGCGTCTCCCCAGGGAAGAGACGCAGATCTCAGGACAAATACTGAGGCAGATAACTGAGATCTTCTAACCACCTCTGAGATATGCAGGCGCCTCAAGGAGTTTGGCAGGGAAGCCTCTAACAGAAACAGGCAGTTGTATAGTTAAGTGTCCCCGCAGCACAGGGAGCAGGAGGGGGGGGAGGCCGCAGGGGAGCCACCCAACAAGCAATGGATGGAGCAGGATAAACGATTTATGACTCACCCCGCACGAGACAGAGGAGAAGCAGAGCACGCTCCGAGCGTGGTGGAAGAGGAGCAGTGCTCACCGACAAGAGCAGGGGGGAGCGGAACAGCCACCGCCGGTGATGAGAAGAAGCGGTGTGTCCACAGTCGGAGGTGGAAGGAGGCGAAGCACCGCTACCCGCAGACAGAGGGTAACGATTTATGCACTCTCCATGCAGAACCAGGCACCTGATGAGAGGAGGCGGAAGGGCAGCAGCAGAGACTTGGCCGGCGGCGATGCAGAGGATACCAGCCGCCCCCTCGCAGCGCGACACAGAATAGGCGCGGAACTCAAGGCAGGTCTCCTCACAGCCTCAGGTTCTCCAACCCTCTCCTCTTCTGGCCTGGACCAGCGAAGTCAGCACCAGCAACGTTCCACAGCCTCACACAGCCAAGCTGGACACGGGACAGGAGTAAGTCAGCCCCGCTCTTCCTCCTCGTCTCGCCTTCCAAGATGGCGTGGCCTGCCCTCGTGCAGGAGTCTCTTAGTGTCGCAGGGCAGCCCGGGAAGAGAGCCCCGTCCCCACAAAGACAGGCAGAGGGTCCGGAGGGTAGCTAGTGGTCTCGCAGGGCAATTAGAATAGAATTCCCACTGGATTTCAGGGTTTTATCAGGATATTCCTCAGGAGCCCTCGTGTCACACACCTTCCTCGCTCAGCTACATAGCCACACCCCCGGGTGTGGCTTAATTCTCCCCAGCACATCTAAACCCTGACACAAGCTTCAGTATCAATAATACTAAAATAAAGTTGGCACTCTCACCAGTGACAGGGAAAGGGGGAGATGCTTCCCCATGCCAGGCTGCACACACCATTATCACTGAATGTGAGGTCCACCAGCCACCTCCTTCAGGCAGTTCCCTGGGCATCTCCCCGCCCCCCGCGGACATCACCCTCAAAGATGGGGACCCCCTCATGGAATGTGAAGATTTGGGGTGGTCACAGATCCATAGCCCCATACTCCCACCCAGCTGCACACCGCCAGTAACCTGGTACTCAGGCTCTGGGGGAGATCCGCAGGAAGGACCAGACCCACGGGAGAGCTGCTGGAACAGCCCAGGTCCCTCTCTCTGAGGGTAAACCCCGCTCCAGCCTGCGCTTAAGCCAAACGTCATGGGGCATCCCTACCGAGTTAGATCCCAGCCTCAAACTTCTTCTCCAGTTTCTCCCCACTAAAGCAGACCTGAAAGAAGATCTAGAAGCAGTTGCACTGAGAATTGAGCGAGCGGTCAGGAAAGAGCGAGAAGATCTTCAACAGCAAACGTCAGCTTTAGATACCAGAGTAGCTTCTTTGGAGCGCTCCAGCGCAAGCCATGAAGATAGAATTGCTGAGCTAGAAAGGGCATCCCGCAGTCAGAAATACCAACTCACGGATGTCATTCTACAGGCAGATGATCTGGAAAATCGGAACAGGCGTAATAATTTGAAGCTGAGGGGGATCCCAGAGTCGGTACCCCCAAACCAGCTGCGGTCAACGGCTACCGATATTTTCAACGCCTTGCTAGGAAACCCAAAAGAATCTGAGATAATCATAGATCGTATCCACAGAGTGACTAGCCGACCAGCGGGCGAACCTGATGTTCTCTGTCGCATACACTTCTTTACAGTTAAAGAAGACATCCTACGCAAAGCTTGGGAACTGCGACGGGTGGAGTGGAACGACCGTAGGATCCAGATCCTCCCGGATTTCTCTCGAAACACGCTGCGCATGAGGAGAGTGGTACGCCCCCTCCTGGAAAAGGTCAACGCTTCATACAAGTGGGGACGTCCATTCCACCTTATTGTCCGTAGAGACAACGGCATGTTTACCTTACAGCGCAAAGAGGACCTTCCTGATCTGTTTCGATTCTTGGATACGGACCCCATTGAAGTACCGGACTGGCTGGACTTTAGCGCAGAACCGCCCCCGCGAAGAGAGCGAGGGGACAGAAGAGAGCGTCGGTGGGGACGTGGCGGGGGGGGTCCCATTCGTCCGGGCCCCAGGAGATAGGTCACTGGGCCTTGAGCTGTAGGCTTCATGCTGAAATGCCCTCCTGCTGGCTGCGTTAGTATCCTTTTGAGAAGTGGCTGCTCCCTCTTGAGGAGTGGCTCTTTCAAGCGGGCAAAGAATGTGACTTCGTTGTGCTATTTGTTCGTTTCTCTGCCCAGTGTTCTTATTTGTTCTCATTGATGGTTTGCAGTAATACTATTTGCATTGTGCCTCGCACATCCATAGTTTGTTATTGAAGTTTGTTTAAAAATTGCCTCTGTGATAGGACGACCGGGAGCCGGGCGTTTACTAAACGCCAGTCCCGAGGGACAATTGACTAGAGACGGGTTGACTGGGGCCCCACCCCGGGATGCGAGGTTGCCTTTTCCCCCCAATAGGTTCTGCTCTCTCCCACCAAGCCACCACCTGGTGGGACTAAGCAGAATAAGGAGCATTAGTTCCGGCCCTAGAACCTGCCCTCTCTCCTGATAGAGGGTCTTTCTACCCCTAGGTTCTTTTCTTCTCCCCTTTCTATCTTTGTTTTCTACTACTTTGCTCCTGCTCACCGATCCTTGGGGGTTATCGGGGTTTACACGATACACGCTTCCCCTACCTGTGCTCCTGCCCTGCCTTGGCAAGGGGAGGGTCTGGCGGTATGGCTAGCTTAAAGATATGCTCCCTTAATGCTAAGGGTTTAAATGTTCCTGAAAAAAGAGCCAAGATACTCTACGCATTACATAAAGAAAGGGTAGACGTAATACTCTTCCAGGAGACCCATTTTGGCAGTGGGAGAGTCCCAGAAATCAAAAATAAGTACTTCACAAGATGGTACCACTCCCCAAACCCAGATGCCAAGTCCAAAGGGGTATTGAATGCGATACAGTGGCTGGAGCCACTAGACTCAAAGATAGACCCCCAAGGGAGATACATCTTTTTGAAATTCTTGACTGGTGGGGAGACATACACTGTGGCAAACATATACCTACCCAACCAAGATCAACCAGGGGTGGGAGTACAATTTCTGCGCCTCTTAGAGGAATTTGCAGAAGGGGTTTTAATCCTGGGAGGAGACCTCAACATGGCATTGGATCCAAGGCTGGACACATCACAGGGTAGGTCAGCAATCCCGCAATCTAAATTGGCGACCTTCAGAAAAGCTCTGAGCAACCTGCAGGTTGTGGATGTGTGGAGGATTCTGAACCAAGGGGCGAGAGATTATACGTTTTTCTCACACACTCATGCATCTTACAGCAGACTGGACTACATCTTTGTCAGTCATTATGCCCTGTCTAGAGACGTGAGTGCCTCAATTGGCCCGATCATCTGGTCAGATCACTCCCCGGTATATTTCAACCTGCCGGTGGCGGGAGGGGTCAGGAGACAATTCAGCTGGAAACTTAATGACAACCTACTTAGGGATCCTATGTGTCTGACAGAAGTGGAAAGCTCTGTCTCACACTTCATCGCTGATCATGCCAATGATGACAACCCCTTACCAACACAGTGGGAGGCGATGAAGTGTGTCCTTAGAGGGATATTTATTAAACATGGTTCCCGGTTAAAGAGGGAGAGGACGCACCAGATCCGGACCACTTTAGATCATATCCAAGCGTTGGAACAGGCCCATAAAAACGCACCCTCCAATAGTGATCTGATGGAACTGATTGCAGCCAGAGAGACACTTAAAAAATATTACGATCAGAGCTATCTGAAATACAGGGACAGATGTAGAGCCAGGTTCTATGAATTTTCAGATAAATGTGGGAAACTACTAGCCAGATCTTTACACCCTAGACAGGATTTAACTTATGTCCCGGCCATTAGAGGGGGGGATGGGCGGGAGGTTCACAGACCAAATCAGATAGTTGAGGAATTTCAGGGGTACTACACCGGGCTGTACAATATAAAAGGTGGTCGGGATTCATTACCCCCAGGGGAATTGGATGCCTGCATTGCAGAATACATAGAGGAAACAGCAGTCCCCTCTCTGCCGGAGGAGACAGGAGTCTTACTGGAGGCACCCTTTGAAGAGACGGAGATAGGGAGGGCCATTAAGGGGACCCCACTGGGAAAAAGCCCAGGCCCAGATGGATTTACGCTACGATTTTACAAAATTCTGGGGGAGAGACTCACCCCCTTTCTGACAAAAGTGTTCAACAGTGTCTCTGACTCCTGCCCCTTCCCCAGACAGGCCTTGGAAGCACATATTTCAGTTATACCGAAACCCAACAAGGACAGGACCCTAATTGGTAACTATAGGCCGATCTCACTAATAACTGTGGATATAAAACTTTTTGCCAAGGTTATAGCAAACAGACTACAAGACCCCTTGGCTGAGATTATAGATAAAGACCAGGTGGGTTTCATATTGGGAAGGGAAGCCAGGGATAACACATTGAAAACGATCACCCTTATGCAATACGCGCAAACTCAAAAGATCCCTTCATGCTTGCTCTCCGTAGATGCCCGAAAAGGCTTTTGATAGGGTCCATTGGCGTTTTCTGCGAGCAGCCCTGGTACAGATAGGGATAGGCCCTGATATGCTGGGGAAGATTATGTCACTTTATAATGGGCCAACAGCAAGGGTCAGAGTGAATGGGATTTTATCATCTCCATTCAGTATTAGTAACGGGACAAGACAGGGATGCCCGCTCTCCCCATTGTTGTACGTGACAGTCATGGAACACCTCGCACAAGCCCTGAGAGCAAACTCTGCAATTAAGGGAATCCCCTGTGGGGGAAGGGAACACAAGCTCTCTCTGTTCGCGGATGATCTTTTGTTGTACATCACGTCCCCTCATCTCTCTTTGCCATCTATACTCAGGGAATTTGATAGATTTGGCTGCCTTAGTAACTTTAAAGTCAATCTCACCAAAACGAAAGCTCTTAACATCTCCCTACCTAGTGATGCCCTACGACTCTTACAAGCGAATTTCTCATTTAGGTGGCAGAGGGAGTCCATTCCTTACCTGGGGGTACAACTGCCTACTAATCTAGACAGCCTGTATAGGCTAAATTACGCCCCCCTCCTCTCTAAGACTCAGGAGAATCTCAAGGCGTATAACAAGGCGCAGTACTCGTGGATGGGACGCATAAACATATTGAAGATGGATATCTTACCCCGCTTTCTCTATGTGTTCCAGACCATCCCAATTCTGCCGGAACAGGGATTCTTCAGGGCCTTGAAGAGGGCTTGGATCAGATTTGTCTGGAATGGTAGGAAGCCCAGGATTAGCTACTCAGTCCTAACAGGGCCCAAAGGCGAGGGGGGGTTGGGTTTGCCAGATCTTAAAAGCTACCACACTGCTGCACTGTTAGTCAGGTTAGTCGACTGGTTCCACCACCAAGAAGATAAGCTATGGGTGAGTGTGGAGGGTGGAGCCTCCCCCCTTAACCTTACTGCGCTCCCTTGGGTGGAGCCTCATTTGAGGCCTAAGTCGCATAGTCTCCCATTGCTGACTCGCTCTTTGTTATCTGTATGGGATTCGATCCTTAAGAAGAAGAACCTATCATGTAGACTGGGACCATTTACTCCTCTGTTCGATAATCCCGCCTTCCCCCCGGGTGTAGGGACGAGTAAGTTCCTGATTTGGGAAAAAGCGCAAGGGGTTAGATTAGCCGATACACTACAAAACAATCGACCTCCAAATCTCCAGGATCTCCAGATTCGGGGACGGGGGGAGAAGGTGTCCTGGCTTCTCCATAGGCAGTTGGTCGCTTTCATCTCCTCCCATGCTCAGGGAACTTCGCTCACTAGGCCTCTGACTTCTTTTGAGAGCATCCTGAGAGCCGACGGCGGACCACCGCATGTATAAGGTTTTATTGGCGAAGAGGGATCCCTCGGATGGCCTCGGGTATGTTGGGAGATGGGAGCGGGAACTGGGCCGGGAGTTTGACGCTGAAGACTGGGAAAAATCTTTTACCCTGACCCATAAACTTTCTTTGGCATGTAGGGCTCAGGAAAAAAACTACAAAATTCTGTCCCGGTGGTACCGGTGTCCGGTGGACTTGGCCAGATTTGGGGGAGCCGATTCAGGTACGTGTTGGCGGTGTGGAAATGCAGAGGGTACAATGCTACACATCTGGTGGAGCTGCCCCCTAATAAATAGATTGTGGGACCAGATATTCGTGGTATATAAATTCCTGACTTTGGAAGATATACCTAAGGAACCGCAATTAGCCTTGCTATCCATGGTGCCTGGATCGATCTCCGCAGCAAAGAAGGGAATCCTCAGGCATCTCCTGACCGCAGCCAGATCAGTGATACCCCGACATTGGCGCTCCCAACACACACCGGACATCTGGGAGTGGGTGCGGGAGGTGGAGGGAATCAGGAGAATGGAGGAGATGGTGCTCGAGGGGGAGGAAGGTGGGAGGGAGAAGTTCAATAAGACCTGGATGATTTGGATTATGGCGCGAGATACGCCGGAGTTCCAGGCTCTGCTCTCCTCCCTGTAGCCAGCTGTGGAACTAAACTTGCAGGAACAATGGAGGGACAGGGAGGAGCATAAAGCGCAAAGAGGGTGGCTTGGTACCGCCAGGCCCTCCCCAACATACACTCCACCCGCCGCTCTCTGCCTCCCTCCGGGCAGTCACGTGGGGGGGGGGGGGCAGTGGGACTCCTTTCCCTGCACGTGGGGGGGGGGGGGGGGCAGTGGGACTCCTTTCCCTGCACTGGCTCGTAGTGAAGGTAAGGATATTGGACGTTCTGGGAGGGGGGCTACAGCATTCTGGATGCTCTCCCCAAGCGTATTTTTTTAGCTGTCTGCAGGACCAACACCCATTAAAGAATAAACATGAGTTGGTCCAGACCAGTTTTATTTGAATAATGTCCTTTTTGCAGCTAAGGGCTACAGAACTGCACACAGTATTCTAGCTGTGGCCTCACCAGGGCACTATACAAAAGCAATCATCAACTTCCCTCTTCTCACCGATGATGCCTCGGGCTATGCAGTCGAGCACCCTGCTTGCTTTTCCTACTGCCTGGCTACACTGTCCACTCACCTTGCAGCTTTCAGTAATCAGTATCCCTAAATCTCTCTCCTCCCAGCTAACACGGTACTGTCCATATGATACTGGGAGGTGGGATTCCTTCTACCCAAGTGCAATATTTTACATTTAGAGACTCCAGTTTCTACTTTTTTGACTATTTATCAAGTAAAGCCAAATATACTTTTCTATGTTGCAGACACCTCTAGAAATATCTATCCTATTACTTAACTTCGTATCATCAGCAAACAGGCAAACCTTTCCTACCAAGCCTTCTCCTATGTCACTAACAAACATATTGAAAAGCTCCATCTTCAACACTTTCGTGACATTGTCAAATAAATTAAAAACATTAGTCTGACATGATTTGCCCTCAGCCGCAAAACTTAGATTTTATGGAGTGTGGTAAGGTGCAAGGTGCCGTCATTGACGGTAGGTATGTGGCACCAAGGTACCTGGCCTTGGTGCAGTAAAGCTGTATAGTTTCTCCAGCATCAGCTGCTAATGGCAGTCTGCTGCTGAAATGTTAGTATAGCCAAAAGGCTAACCCGGGACGGCTTTACTGGGATGGAGTAGAGCAGGGTGGGACTCCATCCCCTACCCAGGTCCGGGTTTTGCGGGCTGCATAAATAGCCTGGGGAGTCAGCTGTGCACTGGCTGTGTCTAGAGCTCACTTGTGGAGTGAGGCTCTGTGTGCCTGGCTGGAAGCTCTTATGCAGGCTATTTCATGTGGACCCAAGGTGGATTCGGCTGCAAGTGTGCAAGCTTGGACAAAAACTAAGAAAGGCCGTTGCCTGTTTGATGCAATACTGTGGCATTTTTCCTGAAAAGGCGATGTAACCTAAAAAGGATATTTTATGTTATGGACTTTGTGTGAATAAACACGGACTTTACTTTGAACCTCTATACTGCTGACATCCTGCTGTCTACCAGAGCTGATCCTCACAGGAGTCACTAGCAAAATTACTAGATAGAGAGAGGTTGGGGGCGTGGCCGCGACATGGCAGCGGGAAGACGCTTGTTCTGAGGCGCTCCTGATTCCCCAGCTCGGGTGCCCCTTTACGTGTTTTCCAGTGTCCCGCTCGGTCCCCACTGAGGATGGGAAAACGTTGGGGTCAGCTATGCGACCCGAAGAGATCAGCCGGGGGCGGTATCGCCCGATTTTTGAGCCCGGGAGACCCCTTGGGGGCAATCACGCGCCAATCCAAGATGGCGGCGGAGGCCGCTCATGGGAAAGGAGGAGACCGGAGTGCGGCGCCGCGGGGAGAGCGGAGCCGACACACAGCAGAGCAGCAGGCAGCGGCTGAGCCCGCCCGCCCTGCCCGGACACATGCCTTCTGCATGCGAGTGGCCGGAGGAGAGAGGGGAGCGCATCCCCTGTCAGCGGGCGGAGACGCCGACGGAGACCCGCGGGAGGATGACGGCCGCAGCTGAGGAGCGGCATGAGACTCAGGTGCCGGGGGCGGCGGGCGGGGTGTCCCTTCCTCACGGGCACAGAGCCCCTCTGACTGTGGTGTCCAGAGCTGAGTTAGACCCCGGAGATGGGGCGGGGGGAAGCCCCCCACTAGCTGCGAGAACGATTGCATGGCCTCCCCTCCCTGTTCGTGGGGATCACAGAGGCATAGAGGAGGGGGGGAGGAGGGCTATCCCCAGCCTCGCCATCATCCAGCCAGGCAGGCAGGCCCCACAGCCTATCATTCAGTGGAACCCACAGCCCATTTCTGGACAGAACCTCTGGTCCTTCACTGGGCAGGACCCGCAGCCCACTTCTGGGTGGAACCTGCAATCCATCCCTGGGAAGAACCCACAGCCCACTGCTGGACAGAACCTGCGGCCCATCACCAGGCAGAACCCACAGCCCATCATCGGGCGGAACCCACAGCCCACCACTGGGAAGATCCCATAGCCCATCACTGGGCAGACCTCACAGCCCATCATTGTGCGATGCACAGCCCGTCGACACTCTTAAAGGGCTGGTCACGGTGCCCGGGGAGTCTTGCTTGAGCCACGGTCCATGGGGGACAGACGACCAACGAGGCATCCCAAACCCATGGCGCAGTCCCGCCCGCTCTGAACCAATGACCACTGCGGCGGAGCATTTGGACGAAGTGAGGTCCACACACAGACCCAACCCGCGGACCTGGTCCGTGTCTTCGGACGCAGGGACCACATCGCCCCTGCCACGCCGGAACAGTGGAGGGAGAAGCGCTATTGGGTCTGGCTGTGACGCATGGAGATCCCCTCCGAGCTCATGGGACATGCGCGTGTTTCCGCCACCTGCTGACCCCACTCCTTCTTGGAAGAAGAGTATAGAGGCGCCGCTACAGATATCTGTACACATGCCCCAATTGGGCTCCGATCTTCGAGCTGTGCTTTTATCCCTCCCCACCAAGGCCGACCTGGAATCAATTCCTACCAAGGTGGATATGGAGACCATGATTTCAAGAATTGAAAGGACCTTCCGAAAGGATCTGGAAGCCATCCAACACAACGTAGCGGCAGTGGAGGACCGGGTCGCAGCCCTGGAGAACGCAAGATCGGAGACGGAGGGCCACCTTTTCCGCCTGGAGCAGGCTAATCTACAAGAAAGGCAAATCTCTAACCTCAAGATCCAAAATGACGACCTGGAAAACAGGAGCAGACGAAATAACCTGCGTATACGTGGACTCCCTGAGCTGCCCCAGTATGCAGACCTGGACTCAATTGCTACCTCAGTTTTCAACCAGCTGCTGGGGAACCCTCCTTCTGCCGTCATTAAATTGGACAGGATCCACAGGGTGGCGGGCCGGCCACCGGGCGCTCTGGATGCCCCTCGTGACATACTCTGCAGGGTTCATCACTTCAGAATTAAAGAAGAAATCTTGAGGAAGGCTTGGGAGGTGGGCCAGGTTGTTCATGACTCTAAACCACTAACTATCCTACCGGACTTGGCCCGGTCCACGCTATGGATGAGGAGGCAATTGAAACCCCTCCTACAGAAAATAAAGGAGAAAGGGGCAGTTTACAGATGGGGATACCCCTTCCATCTTATCGTTCGGAAGAATGGAGGGTCGTTCACCCTCCGAACCCCCGGAGACCTAGACAACCTGTTTGTGTTCTTGAATACCGCCCCCTTGGAGGTTCCCAATTGGCTGGACTTCCCATCATTTCAAGCTTTGCCACAGAGAATCCGACGAAGAAGAGCCCCCCCTGGGAGGGGGCCACCGCGAAGGGTGGGCACACCCCCGCCTCTGGAAGAGTAAACTAACCGGAATATACCATCCCCTCTTGTGTTTTTGGTAATACCATCTTTTTTCTTTTTTGTCCTTGGCCTCTGACTTTTTTGTCCTTGGCCGCTGTCCCGCGTCCCTGCCTGTTATGAATAGAGTGACTTTGTGTTCCCCGGCCGGGTGGGCCCCTGGACCTGTTTGTTGCTCTTGCCCACCACATCGGACATTCTTCGGGAGGCTGTCTGGGCCATGGGCCAGTGTGATGTGGATTTGGGGTGAGGGACTCCTGGGGCCTCTCGTGGGCTTCGGAGTTCATGGCTTGGTGGGCCGTGGACCTCGGGCCCCCCTTTGGGTTGTGACCCGACCTAAGTGACGTGAGTGGGTGGTGGAGGCTCCCTTGGGGCCTCTCCCCCCCCATCGGACCCCCGGGCCCTCTCCTGGCCTTCCTGGTTGACCTCGGACCCCCGCCCTGGACTGTTCGGGGTCTCCGGGGCCGCCGGGTGTGGGCTCGGTCTCGGGGGTGGGAGTTGGTGGGTGAGTGCCGGTACTGTTGTGGCGGGGCCGAGGCTCAGTGCCTGTGGTGGGGGGGCGGCGGTTCCCCAGCCCCATTGACACCCCCCTTGGGGGGCAGTGACCTCGCCATGGATGGGGTGGCGGATTCGGCGGTTGGGCCGGTTGCGGGTGGCCCTCCCCTCGTCTGGGGGGTCTGTTGGTCCCCTTCCATAGCCGGCCATGAGAAGCGCAGTGCCTGACGTGGCTTGATTGCCCTTGGGGCCCCCCCGCCCTAGCTGTGGGGGAGGTGACCAGCCCGTTTCTGCCCCCCGCCACCCCGATGTGTCGGGTATCGGCCGCCTCAGGCAGTGGCCGGGTGCATGGGGGGGGTCTCTCCTGGGCGGGGGACTGGCCCGGTGGGGCTTGTGGGATTCGGGTGGACCCTATGTGGGGATTGGTGTTGACGGACCTGTATGTGTGTCCCAATGGCCCGGGGTCGTGGCCGTTGTGTGGGGCCTGCGTTGGGGGGCGCCGGGGGGGATTGCCCGTGGGGGTCCCGACGGGCGGTTCGCGCTGGCCTCTCTGGCCTTGTGTGACACGGGGACCCGGCTTGGGGGAGACTTGGGGCGCCTGTTGGACGATTCGGGGGGACCCCTTTTATGGGTGGGGCGGTGGGGGTCCGAGGCTTGGATAACTGTATATTTTGGGGTTGTTTGCAAGGGGCTTCTACTGTTAAAGGTTGTATATGTTTGTGAGAGATGTATCTGTCCCTGGCAACGTACGCTAGAAACGGACGGGTGGGATATGTTAAGTTGAGTTAAGTTTTGAACCGTTCCTTGTAAGAGCAACTGCCCTGGGCTGGGGGCGGGAGACTCCCGTTGTTGTGCAGCGCCACAGTTTGTACTCCCCACATAGGCCAGCTCGTCAGGGTCTGAGAGACCTGTGCAGACGGGCGTCTTTTTCCCCCTCTACGTTCTTCCTTTCCTTACACTCCGACCCCCTACCTTCCTTCCTTGCTTACCCTTGTTCCCGTACCCTTCCCCTCCAGTTGGTCGGGACTGGCTCTCTCCGCCACCTCTACGCTGGCTCCCTCGCGCCACCCCCCCTCCGCTTCCCATCGGAGCCCGATCTTTGTCCGTGTGGTGTAACCCCTCCTCTTCGTTGACTTGTGGTATGACCCTGGGACAGAGAGCACGATGGAGCTACAAATCTTTTCCCCAAAAGCCAAAGGCCTCAACATTCCTGAGAAAAGGAAAGATATGCCTCTCTCTGTTCCAGAGGCGAAGAGCCCAAGTGGTGTTCATACAAGAGTCACACTTCCAGAAAGGTAAGGCCCCTAAATTCTCAGATAGGCGCTTCCCGACAGGGTATCACTCATAGGGCAGGTTCATGTTCCTTAAGGGGAGAATGGGTAACCAAATCTGCACTTCTGCAAACATCTATGCACCTAATGCGGACCAAATACGGTTCATAGGACAGACCCTAGAAACCCTCCATGCCTTCTCGGAAGGCATGGTGATCTCTGGAGGTGACCTTAACGTCGCCTTAGACCCGCTGCTAGATGTGTCCAGAAAGGCCTCCCACCTTTCATTCTCGGCCCTCAAGAAACTGAAAACAGCCCTAAGGACGGCTCAATTGGTGAATCCTTGGCGTATACAAAACCCACAAGGGCGTGACTACACTTTCTATTCCCCCCCTCACGATTCCTATTCTAGAATCGATTACCTTTTTATTGAGCATAGGTACCTGCAGCTCACACAGAGAGCTGCGATAGGATCACAATATCGGACCATGCCCTGATCTCACTCTCAGTAAGAATTCCAGAGTGGCCCTCGAAACCGAATTCGTGGATCCTTAACGAGTCTCTGCTTCAAGACCCAGCCTTAAAGAAGGAGGTTAGGAAAGAGCTCAGATCCTACTTTGACCTGAACGCTAGACCGGAGACGAGCCCACTCAACTTGTGGGCGGCCCATAAATGTTATATTAGGGGCATCCTACTGAAGATGGCGTCAAGGAGGAAAAAAGAGAGAGAGAGAAGGCCACTAGTGACCTGCTGGAGAAGATTGCCAAACTCGAAGCCGAACACAAAAGGCAGAAGGCAGTGAGTGTTGGTCAGGAGCTGGCGCTGGCAAGGAAGAACCTGAGAGACATACTGCTGGTCAAGGCCAAAGCATCGCTTCTAAGAGTTAGGCGCTCCTTCTATGTATATGGAAATAAATGTGGTCGTTCACTGGCAAGGGCGATCCGAGAACAGAGAGCGAACAATTTCATCCCGCAGATTTTAGGGGCCGGGGGCCGGGTCTGTTCCAATCCGGACAACATTGCTACTGCTTTCAAGGAATTTTACCGTAAGCTCTACAACCTATCTGGTGAGGGGAACAGTCGGACCAACCTGCTCCATGATGCACTGGGGTACGTAGCTGCGTCCGGCCTCCCTACACTAGACCCAGAGATTGTAGAGGCTTTAGAGGAGCCTATCTCTGAACTGGAATGGGCTCATGCAGCCAAATCGTCGCAGACGGGCAAGTCCCCGGGCCCAGACGGGTTCACCCTGTCTTACTATAAATGGCTGGGGGACATCCTGACCCCTCGGGCGGTAGCTGCATTCAACTCCATTTCAACCGAACAGACATTCCCACCGGACATGTTGCGGGCCCAAGTCACGGTCATTCCAAAGCCGGGAAAGGACCCCATGCTCTGCTCCAACTATAGGCCGATATCACTACTGGGATTTTATTCGGGCCACTCTGGAACATCTGGGCCTACAGGACAACATGAAGACGTGGATACTGTCTCTTTACTCCTCCCCGTGTCAAGGTCAACGGGATGCTCTCGGAACCATTTCCAATTACGAATGGAACGAGACAGGGATGCCCGTTGTCCCCGATCATATTCATCTTAACGTTGGAGCCCTTCCTTTGCCGGGTGAGGGCCAACTCAGACATAAAAGGGGTGAGGGGCGGAGGCTCTGAGCACAAGGTGGCAGCCTTCACCGACGACCTGCTCTTTTCTATCACCCAGCCGTTGACCACCATCCCTAACCTGTTAAGGGAGTTCAAGGAGTACGCTGAACTCTCGAACTTTAAGATAAACTTACAAAAATCGGAGGCCTTAAACGTCTCCCTACCAATAAGACAATTGGCGACTATCAAAACCAGCTTTGCCTTTCGTTGGGCAACAGAATCAATTTCATACCTGGGTGTTCAGATTACCTCCTCATTGAAAGAAGTGTTTGTTAAAAACTTCCCTCCCCTGCTCACGGTAATTAAGAGGGATCTCAATATCTGGAAGGATAGGATACAGTCCTGGTTTGGCAGGTGCAATGTTCTGAAAATGAACGTGTTGCAGAGACTGCTTTATCCTATTCAGGTGCTCCCCATCCACCTGCCAGCCTCCTTCTTGAAAACAGTCCGCATAGAATTTATAAAATTTGTGTGGGTGGGCAAGAGTCCGCGAGTTTCACAAAGACTGCTCACCTTACCGAAAACAAGGGGGGGCGTGGGACTCCCCGACATCAAAATGTACTACGCAGCGGCACACTTGGGCAGAATTGTGGACTGGAACCTTCACGGAGAGTACAAGCGCTGGGTCCGGTTGGAGCAGGCGTGGTGCCCGGTCCCTCTGGCGGGCTTACCCTGGTCTCCCAGTGCGATCCCGAGCGTGCTTAGAGTGCATCCAACAATAGGCCCGATCCTGCAGGTCTGGGCTAGACAAGCTGCAAGGGAGTACATAGCCCCTTCGCCCTCCCCGCTTAGACCGATCATAGGGGCTCTGGATTTCGTCCCAGGCCGCCTAGATGCAGGATTTAAAAATTGGAAAACGCCTGGTAGAGGCGCCGCACGTGACTTTTTGAGCGGCTCTAGATGGAAAACCCAGCAGGAGCTTATGGTGTGGGGGGACCCACCTTTCTTGTCGCATTGGAGAGCGCTCCAGATCACCCATTTTCTTGGCAACTTACCCCCCCCCCCGGAAGAGTTTGGGAGGGAGTTAACGTGATTTGAACGGCTTTGCTCATCCTCGGAGCCTATTAGAGGAGCGCTATCCAAGTATACCAATTACTGGTGGACCCTGGGGAGACCTTTGTGCCAAACTTTATTCGAGCATGGGAAAGAGACCAAGAGATAACCTTTTCCCCAAACCAAGTGAAGAAAATTCTTGAACTGGCGCAACGAGCGTCGGTTAGCAATTCCTACCAGGAAGCTGGGTACAAAATCCTCTGCCGCTGGTATAGGACTCCTCAAACGCTACATCAGTCTCACCACTATGCTGGAGATGTGAGAGGACCCAAGGCACCATTTTCCACATATTTTGGGAATGTGAAAAAATACAAGGCTTCTGGAGGAATGTTGTAGAGTGGATCCGTAAGATAACAGGAGATGACGTCCCTCTTGCCCCGGAGGCACTATTGCTGCACTCCGTTAGCGGAGAGGTAGGGAAGTACAGAAAGTCGTTGTCTATCCATCTGGTGAACGCAGCCAGGGCGTGTATCCCGGCCATGTGGAAATCCTCTGCTACACCCACCATCAGCTCATGGATACACAGGGTAGAGGACATCCGACGCATGGAGAACCTGACGGCCCTTCTCAGGGGCGTGGAGGAAAAACAGATACCTGTGGTTGCCGTGGGACATGTTCATGGAGTCCGCTGAAGGCAAGCAACTGTGGAGTTCAACATGATCACGCGGAGTGCTGGTACGGAGACCAGAGGTGCCTGATGCGGGCGGCAGGACGCTCGGCGATGGCCCGGGGGGGTGGACCGGAGAGATGCCCCCCTCCTGCCCCCTTCTCCTTTTCATCCCTCCCTCCCCTTCCCTCATTCCCCCCTCCCTACTCCCCATCTTGTTTTAAAAATAAAAAGGTTGGTGGATGAGAACGGTGAGGCGGTCCTATGGATTATACAGATAGTGATTACTATTATGTCATTGTGTAACACAGGTTCATAACTTGTCTGCAGAATGAAACTGTTTCTTCTTGTTTTTCTTCAATTGCCTTATTGTCTTATCTGCCTCAATAAAGATCTATTATTAAAAAAAAAAACTACTAGATAAAGAAAATAGCCACAGTCAGCGTAAATCCAAAATGTGGTAGATAGAATAGAAGTCAGAAAGAGGAAATTGGACATGACCAATGGCAAAGTTAATTAAAACAGACAGAATATTCAATCCCTTATTAAATAAAACAAAGAATTGCCAGTGAAACTAGAAGATCTAGAGAATAGATATAGATGCAAGAACCTGAGAAAAAAAATCTTTTGTGGAGAACTTAATTGAGGTCTTGAAAGTGGAAATTGATCAGTTACACTGAGAGATAGACTGAATTCTTAGAATAGATGCCCTACCTTAAAATATAATGCTCAAATTCCACTTCTCGACTAAGGCAATCAGTGGCCCCCAGAAAAAAAACTGATAGTGAATGGCCAGTGAAGTGTGTGTGTCTATTTATTTATTTATTTATTTAGTATTTGCGGCCCAATTCTTCACCAAGCAAAGGAGAGCTGAGATGAGGAAAATGGGTCTTCTAACAGAGACTAGTGATAAACACATAGGCCTTAACTCTAGACCCATCTCCCCACTGTGGCATTCCAAATCAAACATGTGGTCTATAATTGTCTATTTTGTTTCCTTTTTTTCTATCTTTCTTTCCTTTCTTCCCCCTTTATGATGTTTAGAGTAATTAATTTAGGGTAAAAAGGGCAATGCGTATTCTGCACATTTTAAGGATGTGCAGAATATGGTTAGGACAATCAGGGTACTTGGCGCTCTTTTGTGACTCAAGATAAATATTTTCTATAAAAATGCACATCCATAGTAGAAACCTGGGACCCAGTGTCAATCAAACCAGTCCTCGCCTGACCCACTTGTCTGGCAATCACAGGACAGTCTCCCACATACTCCTGCATGGGAGACAAACCACTCAGTTGACCGGTCAGCTGCTCCTCGGAGGTGGCCACTACTCCAGGGCACGCAAGTTGTTTTTTAAAAGTTTCTTTTTATTTGCATTTCCAACAAACTACAAAAACACCAAGACCTGTTACATATCAAAATACCACCAAGCTCAGTTTATATCTTCCAGTTAATGACAGACAAGACAATCATTCATACAGCACTTACTCTGGACTCAGACATCTAATCACCTGTTTATTATGAGAGAGAGACAGGAAAGTGGGCAGTGGCCCCTGGGGTGCTTATTTCCCTCCAAAGTTCCCTTTCACAGGGCATGCAAGTTTAAAGACTTCTCACTCCCACTGGGAGAAGTGGACCCTGAGGTGACATGTGCAACAAACCACCCCTCCCAAGATTCCCAAGAGGTACTGGGCAATGAATCTAGGCCCTCTCCCCTGCTTCGGGGTAGGGCATCCAGCATATGGGTCAACCCCCCCTGGATGGCCACCAGAGCATCCTGCATGGCATTCCAATCAAGTGAGGGAGTGGGAGGATGAGCCGCCACAACAAGTGCAGAGGGTGGTTCCTGCTTAACGCCCCTTTGTATAACAGGGACAACCACCACAACCTTCTGCTACTCAAGTGATGGACATTTTCTGTAGTTGAAAACAATCTCAGGGTGTCCCTCCACCTTTTCTTGAAGAATGTTCTTGACAAAAAGGCTATGTAGCCCCAGGACAAATTAATTACACAGTCAGTGTTGGTCATTGTAGCACTGCCAGTGGTTTCTTTATGTTAAGCCACCAAGATAGATATCTTATAAAGACAAAAGAGAAATGGCAAGCAGCACCATCAGTTTATAACTGCACTGGGCGGTGCACACTGGGCTGGAAATTAGTCACAGACAAAACAAAAAGGAGTACCCCAGCAGGAAAACCTCGCTGTTATTTAAATTTAGACAGATTGTAGAATTTGTTGCAAGCTGGTGGGTATTTGAGTGCCAGGGTACTCCTTTTTGTTTTATCTTGTAAAGATTTGACATACTCAGGGATGGATTCACGCTCCTACTGCAGGTAGTGCAACAAGGCTGTATTGGCATATATTTATTCTAGTACATGTACAATCTTATCCAGGGAGTCTTATTCTAGACTGGCTGCATAGAGCACTGTGCGCTTTGCATTCCAATCCAGTGCATTCAGGGCCAATTACACTTGAACAGCATCATCTGGTTGATATGCCCTTGTCACATCCCATATCCGCTCAACCCAGTCACACAGAGCTAAGGTCGGCGCCAGCACATCGCAAACTTGGGCAATTGCCACGGCCCCTGGCATCTTCAGGGGCCCACTCAGGCTCACGCTTGGCCATGTTATTTTTTTAATACCGGGTGTTGTGTGCAGACCTGCTCATGGCTGACCTCAGCAACAGGGGATGATCAGCAACACTGGAGAAGGTGGCATGGAATGGAGGGCAAATGATGGAAGCTCTGAGGGTGGCGAGAACCTGGTGACAGCTGATAGCAATGATGAAGTCTTTAGTGGCAGTGGAGCAAGCAGTAAGGGCTAAAAGGGTGCTTGGTGGCAGTACAGAATGCCACAAGGACTAGAGGACAATTGGTGACTATAGGGAAAGCAACAACAACAGAAGGTCGATCAGCAGCAGAAGATGACCCATTTGTGGCAGCGGAGCTAAAAGGTTACATCATGTGACACACTACTTTGGGGCACACTAAGACTCTCCTGCCCAAAAGCCCCCACAAACCTGGAGCTGGCCCTGCACAGAGGAATATTATCCCCTTCAAATTTCAGAGGGGGAGAGGTCATAAACCCTGGGTGCCTTGGGTGCAGAGGCACTAGCTCATCATACTGCACTGTGTTATTCAATTATCTACACACTGACTGAATCTTCCAGACCAGGGGTAGTTTCTCTTTATTATCCCAGGGGTCTGCCTGCTCTCACAATACAAGTTATTGGCACAGCCGCATGCAAGGACTTAAACTCTCACCATCAGCAGTAGGCCCTTGCCAGAGGGAACTCCGGGGGACAGCCACCCCACATTGAGATGAGCACTCCCTCTCTCCAACCATCACAGTGGCGTAGTGGTTTACCGGTGGCTAAGATAAATGTGGGACAATATAGATGTCGACGGGGGAAGGCACCAGGGAGCATCGTCATGTTAGTGCCTGTACTGTTCCCCAGAATGAGGGCTTCTCCCACACACAATCATCACTGGGCAGGGGTCATGGACAGGGACAGCCACATCCTCTCTCTTACCTGAGTCTACTGTTTTACAGTCTCACAGTCCCATGTGATCTTCTCTCTGTAGGGGTGCCTCATCTTTCCATTTCACACCTGGGCCCTTTGGGGTTATCTTGACAGGGTCATCTTTTCTCCAGCCTGCCACAATCTTGTTTTCTTGCCCAGCCGGGGGTTTTAAACTTTGGTAGGATACCCGGGTTACTGCAAATCCAGCACCTCCGTGATGGCCGAACTCCCCAGAGCATCCCCGCCACCTGGCCTGGACCAGCAGCCACAGAAATGGAGGCCAAGGATAGGTCAATCCCCCCTATCTAGAGCAAGCTACTCTCTCTTTACTCTGTTGCCTTCCTAGAGGATGCCACCTATCGTCCGTACTAATATTTCCTTCTCCCACTTGCTTTACAGATGTGGCTCCTCCCAAGCCTGATGGGGGCCCCCAAGTGGGCACAGGACAATTTCACTCTAACTAGTTCAATCTTCTGTCCCTGCAGGCACCTCCCTGTCCCCAGCCACCCTTACTCCCAGGAAGGAAGCCCCAGGAGGACCCTACACCTTCCCCATCCTGACCACTGAATCCCCCCCCCCGTCCTTCCCTCTTGTTACCTCAATAAAGCCCCCTTTTTTGCATTTAATGTATGTGGGTGTTATTTTTGACTACAGTGCCATAGCCTGTCTTGAGTGGAGGCGGGGTTATTTACCATCTTTTAAGGGGCCTAAAATAGCCTTACAAACATCAGCAGGAAGTTACCAAACTGTGTCCTTGAGAGAAATCTGGTGGATTCCAGGTTGAAGCAAGACATTTTGTTAGTATGTATGATAATCCTACTATATATCCACAGACTTTGAACTTCATGTACAGGAATGCTGGCACTAGGACAAGAGCAAGACCAAGAGGAGTGATCCAGAGGTAATTGTATTTGCTTGAAAGACCCTGTACCAGAATTCCTTGGAAGTCCAGATCCAGGGGCAACAGACTGGAGATGAGTTACATGGAGGTATAGTAGAAGTTAAGTTATCAAGCTGCCAGCAGACAACATGACTGCCTCCAAAGAGTATATGAAGAAGGGGAGAAGGGTGTAATGTTAGTATATCATCTCCTGGCCTGAGCAAATCATACACTCATCCTTACCTGAATACACTTAGGCTTAAGATGATTCGAGAAAAAATGCATACCTTTCAAGTTGCAACAGTCTGAAAATATAATCAAGGGTTGGACTTGTCTGTGTGTGTTGGACGTGTCTTGGGCCCACTAGTGGAACTGATTTTGAGGGCCCACTCAACAGTTAAATACAAATATTCCCTGTTTATGTTAAGGGCTCATTTCACTATTACATTTATTGGCAGTACACTAATTACTACTAGTAGTGATGTCCAGCATTACCTGCTGTAATTCCTATATTGCGTGGCAAGCCACCATGTGGAGCGGCCCATGGTAGAGGCTTGAAACTTTAGCCAAATACTTCCACCCTTGTGCTGATGAAAGTCACAAGCTAGAATCATGTGTCCACAGGCCTAATGTGTTTGTCTGTGTACATTTTAAACTAATCCTAGGAATTACATTTTCTGAGTGCTTTGGATGTCCCAGAGATGTACAGAGATGATTTGTATGGCTCTGCCCACTATAAGGATTGATGGGCACTAAGTAAATGCTTTCCATTCTAGGAAAGCACCTTTCTTTCACTTCCTATATAAAAATGGAAAGCATAATGATTACAATCAGATAGTGTGCCATCTGTGTAGTGTCAGATGAGTGCCAGGGCTGTACACAGGACAAAAATGGCTGATGCTTTTTAATTGTGCTTTGGCTATAGTAGGAGAATGGGAGGCCCCTAAGGAGTCCCTGCCAGGGGATTTTTGCCCCATTCCAGGTCTGGACACATTCAAATACACTAAAGTTTGCCAATACACTTCCCCTGTGCTCTGATATTTAATTGCAGACTTGCACTATTAATATTGCTGGTAAGATTTTTTACAAACGTATTGCATATCCAGTCCCCTGCCTTTAACCAACTAAATTAGGAATTACATGTCAGTTTCAATTTTCACACTGTTACATTAAATACAAGTATACAGATTTAGTACATTCCTTAAAATATCTAATTAAAATATGGACTGTTCCTTGCTTTAATTAAAAATATCACATAAGTTAAAAAAGGTTGTGAAGTTAAAATAAGTTGTAAAAGGAGGAAGTTAGAGCACGAATTGTAGCAAAGTAAAAATGCAGTAAATCTTAGATGTTTCACAGTCTTCTTCGTGATATTTTTAACTGACCTTTAAGAAACCTGACCTTTAAGTAAAAGTTTTAGGTTTAAAGTAAAATATAAGCACTTTTAAGCATTTATGAGTGCCCTTAATGTTTTCTCTATTTCATAATGCCTTCTGAAACAAAGCATACAGCAGTAATTATTTTCATGAGATATTTTAAGGAAAGTCAAAGACAAAATATTTCAATTATAATTTATTAACTTACCAATAAAGCTGCACAAATGGGTCCATGTATAATATAAAGCAGATGGGTGTCAGAACTTATCCAGCAGCTAAGCATAAAGAAAAAAGGATACATTTACACAAAACAATGTAGTAGACTAGGAGTTGTAAAAATACAGCAGGAAAAAAATTGGACACCATGCACCTGGAATAGTAGTCACAGTTTCACAGGGAACTAACACCTAACTGATTGCGGAGTAAAAAAAAGTTGGAGTAAAACGCAATGGAAGGGCACAAAAAGTTACGGCCATTGAAATTACTGAGCACCATCATATGCACCTTTGAGAAAATACCATTCTGTGAATACTCACCTTGTAGAATGGGTATTATATAAGTATATATAATGATTCATTACGTCTGGGATATAGTCCACAAGAGGGCGCTTTACTGCAAAACGGCAAAAAAGAGGCCCCTCCCGCTCCTTATAGACCCGGGACCTCCCACTACATTCCCCAGTTTAAAAAAGCAGTAAGGGAACCAGGAGAAGCCAATAACAAGATTAACAACATTAACCAGGAAACATTCACCATATATAGGATCCAAGAATAAAAACTCAGGGTGGGATGGAGCAGGGCGTGCTGCATACTTATAATACCCATTCTACAAGGTGAGTATTCACAGAATTGTATTATTCCAAGTATGCAGCACACCCTGCTCCAGTAATGATTCATTACATCTGGGACATCAAATAGCAGTGTCCAACAACGGGTGGGCATCCCAAAAAAGGCAACAATGCGCAGTTCAAACCACTGCCGCCTGCAGAACTTTGCGCCCCAAAACAGCATCCGCTGAGGCCCGAACATCAACCTTGTAAAACTTGGAAAAGGTATGAACAGAAGACCAAGTAGCAGCCTTACAAACTTGTTCAACAGAAGCCTGGTGCTGAAAGGCCCAGGAGGCCCCAACAGCATGGGTAGAATGAGCAGTGACTCGGAAAGGAGAATCCCTCCCTTTAGCAGAATAGGTCCTAAAAATGTACTATACTATTCGGACCACCAGAAGGTCCCTATGGGGCAAAGTATGCGGCCGCACACCCACCAAGAAAATATCAAAAATAAATTTTATTAATTAGAAAAATATAAATCACATATACAATTTGATTGGCCCATACACATACAATTGACAAACATTTAAAACAGGTTAAAACATGAAACGCTGGCGGGTGAGCTGAAATTAGGCTCTAATTAGAATTATCAGTATGACAATAATGTTACTAAAATTTAATATAAGACGCCCCAAAAGAATAAAAAATCAATGCATCAAAAATATATTCAGTATAATCACAATACAATAGAAAGGTGTGGGGCAAACGACCACCACGTCCAAGAATATAAAGTGCAACTGTGCCGAAAATTGATGAACGAAATAGATGTGTAGATAAAGCGATAGATGTATAGATAAAAAGATATGTGCAAAAGTATGAATAAAAGTGAGAGTGTCCACAGTGCTCAAAGACTATAAGAAAAGGGGGTTGCAATACAAAGGTGCTGAATAACTATGAAACCAAAACTATAGTGCCAAAGCAGACCCACTAATATATTAAAACTATAGTGCCAAAGCAGACCCACTAATATATTGTAAATCACCCATTCTTATAGTCTTTGAGCACTGTGGACACTCTCACTTTTATTCATACTTTTGCACAAATCTTTTTATCTATACATCTATCACAGAATCAACGACACCTCCCTGAGGGCACTCTTGCTCCGAGTCCCTCCCTGATGATTGATGTAAGCGACCGCAGTCCAGTTGTTGGAGCGAACCTGAACCAGCAGGCCCTGTAGGTGAGGTGTCAGCTGCGCCAGCACCAACCAAACCGCCCGCAGCTCCAGAAAATTGATGGGGGCGTGAGCCTCCTGAGGACCCCACAGCCTCTGGAATTGGTGGGCTCTCCAGTAGCCCCCCAACCTGACAGACCGTAGTCCGCATCCGTAGTGACCATCTCCCAGCACGGTGTCAGAAATGATCTGCCCCCCAGAAGATTCCTCGAGTCCAGCCACCACACAGGAGGGACCCCCGGACCAGAGGAGACAGAACAAAGGCCTGATCCAGAGACAGAGGACACTTGTCCCAGGCTGACAGAAGATGGAGCTGAAGAGGCCTCATGTGAAATTGAGCATAGGGAACTGCCTCGAAGCAAGTCACCATCTGTCCCACCAGTTGCATCCCTTGCCGAATGGATTGGCGAGGGCTGGACAGCAAGAATTGAATCAGAGCTTGAACAGAGTCCACCTTCTGCTGAGGGAGAAAAACCCTGGCCTGAATAGTATCCAGAGTCATTCCCAGGAAGGCGGTCACCCGGGATGGGGAGAGTGAGGATTTGGGGTAATTGATCACCCTCCCAAACTTTTCCAGGGTCGCAACCACCAGGGTGTCCAATTCTGCCTGTTGGAGTGAAGGGGACGTAATGAGGAGGTCGTCCAAATAGGGAAGAATACAAATACCCCGGGGTCTGATAAGGGCCATCACGCCTGCCAACACCTTGGTAAACACTCTGGGGGCGGAGGTGAGACTGAAGGGAAGTGTCACAAATTGGTAGTGTTGTTCCTCCACCGCAAACCTGAGGAACCGCTGGTGCCCTGGGAAGATCGGCACATGAAGGTAAGCATCCTTGATGTCTATTGAAGTCAAAGTCCCCCGGGCGCAGGGAGCTGATAGCGGAGCGTAGAGTTTCCATGTGAAAACGTCTGGTCCTGATGAAATTGTTGAGAAGTTTTAGGTCCAGGATGGGTCTGATGGAACCATCCTTTTTGGGCACTGTAAAGAGATTGGAATAGTAACACTGACCTCTCTCTCCCGGGGGGACCTGTCAAATGACCCCCATGGCCAGATGGTTTTGTACCGCCAGAAACAGACCCTGAGCTGCCCGAGGGTCGGTAGGAACCCGTGACCTGAGGAATCTGGTAGGAGGCCAGTCCGCGAACTCCAGCTTGTATCCGGAGGAGACAACCTCCAGAATCCAATTGTCTGAGACTCGTTAAGCCCAGACCTGAGCGAAGAGCCGCAGCCATCCCCCCACCCGCAAGGGCCGCTGAGCGGGCTTAGCAGTGGATTTGAGTTTGGCACCCCAGGAGGATCCAGGTTGGGCACGGCCTCTGCCCTTGTCCCAGAAATCACCTCTTTGTCCCGCAAAGGATACCCCCATGCCTGACCTAGGCCCACGAAAGGAGGGAGTGAAGGACCCAGAGAATTGAAAGGGTAGCGACTGCTTTTTGCGTTGGGGTAACTTACCTCCCTTAGCAAAAAGGTCCAAACGATCACCAAACAGGCGCAACCCTTTAAAGGGAAGCCCCGTTGGAGCCTCCTTGGCAGCATTGTCAGCTGCCCACTGGCGTAACCAGACCGAGCGGCGGATAGAGACAACCAAGGCAGAGTTTCTGCTACATATCCGAATGGTGTCATCTAAGGCAGAGAGAACATAGGAGATGAACAGCTCACATAGTGACAAGGCTCTAAATTCAGCACTAGAAGGATCCTCATGGGAGCCATCCAGAAGGCCCCTGACCAAGGTCCTAATAGCCACGGCCGTAATAGCGGAAGCACAAACCGGGCGCAAGGCCGAACCTACACAAGCAAAGGCGTGGGAGGCCAGTTGGTCAATACGCCGGTCCTCACTATCCTTCAAGGTAGTGGAATCCGGGGAATGCACAACAGAAGTATTAGACATCCCAAAGACGGGGGCATCCACCTCGGGGGGAGTTGACCAACATTTGACCACATCCGAGGGGAAGAGATACCTCCTATCCCACCCCTTAGGGATACCGGGAAGCCGGCTAGGCCGCTCCCATTCCTTGAGAACCAGATTATTAAAATGCGTCTATTCTGGGAATTCCAAACGTGGTTTTGTGGTACCAAACAATTCCCCCTGCTGCTTAGGCGCCGCTGCAGGAGGGGAAATGGAAAGTACCTAAAAAATTTGAGTCAGAAGTCTATGGGTGTCGTCAGCATCCCAATCCCAATAATTCCCCTTCCTCGAGAGGGGTATAGTCAGACAAATCAAGGAAATCATCTTGTTCCATAGTAAAGGCAGGCGCATCGGGCGCCACATGCCGTCTTTTAGCTGGAGCCTTACGGGCTGCACAGCTAGCAATCATTTTCTCAATATTGGCCAGTCTGGCGGAAACATCAGATTGCGACTCCCCGCTAGTGTTAATGTCACTGGGGGTCATAATCAGGCGCGGGGGCATGGCGGATGAGACCGAGGGTGCTGTCCCAGGCACATAGGGCCCAGATTGCTGCGCAAGCGCTTGCCGGGAGCAGGGTACACAAACCCGCACATCATCGCCCCCAAGGGATGCCCCGCACACCACACACAGCCGGGCTTTCTCCGAGTGGACCCCTAGTACAATATCCTGAGAAGCCTCCATGTGGTGAATTGTTTTAGTTGCAATGACCAATGGGAATTACGCTGTGCAGCTACCCGGGACGCCCCTTAAATGTCCGCTAGTGGGAGGATTTACAATTAAGCCCCCAATTTAGGAAGGGTATAACCTAGGGCCCAGGACCGGGAGAAACCTCTAAATAGGTTGTCCCAGCCCGAAAGACATAAGCATAGAACACACATTCAGTATGGCATGTACAGTACATTAGATGACAATTGTACAAAAGGATAAGCATAACAGTAACAATAAAAAAGCCCGCAGGGGGCACTCACAAAACCGCAGAGCTCACACTAGACAAGCAGCCCAGCAAGATGGCGCCGATCATCTCTGGAGGGAACGCGGGGACTGAGCAGAGAGGCCAGGCAGCCAAAAACCCGGCAACCGATGACGTCACCGGCCCGCCGCCGCCACTGAGCGCGCGCGCTGGCCGCTCAAAAACACGCACACACACATGCTCTAGTAATACTGGAGGAGAGGAGGAAAGGAGCGCTGAGCGAGTGCCAGCGCTGGTAGCACAGAAAACACACACATGCTGTGAAAGACAATAGAAAAGTCGAATGCACTACACAAACACCGGACACCCCCCCCCCGACTAATCGGACAACGGGAGAAGGGGGATAAGGACCCTATTCACATTAGGTTATGTGCTGAGGGTCAAGCGGACGGGGCATCCCATATCAGGTCCACCAACAGACTTGTGCCGCCTACCCTTTGGTGGGGGATTTGCGGTGGAACAACACTCCATAACAAGCACCTGTAATAGGCGCTGCCTATCGTCACCCGACCATGCAGCCAAGGCTGGGAGGCAGAGTAACTAATGGCATGGGTGGGAATAGGACGCAGGGCCAGGGGCTGTGCAGGAGAGAAGGCATCATCTTGACCTTCGCAGCCCGACTGCAGAGACTAAACTGGGGAATGTAGTGGGAGGTCCCGGGTATATAAGGATCGGGAGGGGCCTCTTTTTTTGCCTTCTCTGCAGTAAAACGCCCTCTTGTGGACTATATCCCAGACACAGAGCAGCCCAAACAAGTCTTGGATAGCGCAGGTAAAACCGCTCTTTTGCTTTACCAGCACTGCAATTGCAGATTGATGCTTGCCTCCCACTCCTTCTGCATAGTCACTGCCTCAGCCAATCTTTGCTGCTGCGCCTGGGTCCTCGCAGTTCTCCACTGCCATCCCCTACTTCTTTGCTAAAGCCTGTCTCATTGCTCCTCGCTAATGACCTTGTAGGGTTCTTTAGAACTGCTGTTACCTAGGAGCTGCATACATTTGGCTGTTTGCCGGGCAGCCTCTTAGGTGCCACCACAATAGGGACACAGCATAGTACTTTTTTTTATTGCTTTTCCATCGGGGGGGGGGGGGCAATTGAGCACTTGAGCAATGAAAGTATTGGCACCATCTACTTAATAGTGCACTCTACTGCATACTTTTTGCACATGGTGTTATTGGCAAGTCAATCAATTTTCAGTGGACCGAGAACAAAAATATCCCCCATTCTCGCCACAGACGTCCTGATTAGCTGCCTCTCTGCAGCTATGAAACTCCACCCTCTTCCCTCCTCTCTGGTAACAATATGTGCTCGCAGACTAGAGACACTCTTAGCCTGCAGCATCTCTCACCCCATTTTTATGGTCACGCTATGTGCTGGCAGTAATAACTGGAGACACAACAATGCACTCATGTTTTTCTTTTTTTATTTTCAACTTAGGAACTACAGAGTCTTTTTGAAAACAGATTGTTTGGGACAGTGCAACATGTAGCACAAGACAATGGGAGAACAACTGTGCTTGTCTTTAGTATAACTAATTTATTATCATGTGCAAAATGCACACTGCTTATTGGAAGTAAAATGTGCCATTCCCTTGAACAACAAGAGCTAGAATTATGCACGCTGTATATGCTATATAATCCTTTCTAGTCTCAAGGTGGGTGCCACTATGTTACAAATATTATAAAAAGGTCTGTAACAACTTTTTAAAGTCCCAATTAGGAATAAATATTCACAATAATTTGCAGCACTCCCACATTAGTTGCCTTTAACTGGTGTCCAATGTCAAGCTCTTAGCAGGTGAATCATTTTCACTTCTCCAAACACGCCCTTGCCAGCATCTCTTACATTAATCTTCCAAATCATATATTTTCCGATGGAGGAAATAAAAAAAACAGACATAGTGCAAAAACTCTAAGAATTCTTCACAATTTATTTGTGCAGCACACACATTAAAATAACAAGGATATCTGGGAGCCTTGGTATGCCCAATATGGCCCAAACCATCAGATTGAGTCTGTCTATGTTTAAATTTGACAGTGCTCCCTTGATCTGTCCCTGCCCCCCCCCCCCCTTCTGTCTCTTTGTCTTGTTGGTTATTTAATGTTTATTCATTGTTTATTATTTCCCATCTTATAATGCTCAGTGTTTGGGTCCCTTATTTAATTGAAAAGGTGTATCCAGCTGGTAGGTAAAACGTAGCATTTAATGAATATATCCTTTAAAATAGCACAGTAGATAAAATCCAAGCAGAGTGATACAGTCCGCAGTGTTCACCCCCAAATATCACCAAAACCCGTGACGCGTTTCAAGCTCCACTGAGCCCTTAATCATACATAGTGTGTGCGAAACAAAGCAGTTTATAAAGGAAGGAGGAAACCATGCACTAGGTGAGTGCATAGTTTTCTCCTTCCTTTATAAACTGCTTTGTTTCACACAAAGCCCCGCCCACACACAAAGTCCCGCCCGATGAAACACGTCACCCGTCGCCTGCGGATGACGTCACCAGAGTGTGGAATGTAATGGGCGAGCAGAGGCGGAACGCCACCTGTCGCCCACCTGAGACATCACCGTGGCGTCCAGGAGGTGGCAAAAGACAGTGCGAGGGCTGGCCCCTTCCCCCCGGGTGACCTCAGAGTCGAGCCTCCGCAATCGCGGTATTTGATAGGCCGTCTGTCCTCCAATAGCAACAGTGCAAAAACCCATTGCAGGAACGATAACAAAAACAATAACACATAATGTGCTGACAAGTGAGGCTGCTAGTGGTCCTGCTTGATAGAAAACCAAGCCATAAAAAGACAGATATGGCTAGTATGAGGGCCAAATCGGGAAAATTAAAAGATAATAGAACATGTCAAGAAAAACGCATGGCAGCATTATAGTTGTAACAATATGGTTTGTACATTAAAATGATCACATGCCAGCTATCTAATGCCAGTAATACCCATTACTATAAAGAAACATTGTTTGGGTTCTCAATTAATAATATGGCCCCCACATAGGTCATCATTTATATATAGGAAAAGGAAATAAAATCCATTAGGGATTTATTATAAGTGACCATGATGCATATCTCCTGTCAGCAAATTTGAAACAATGTAAATAGTGCCAATGTGTTTATGTTTATTGCTATATGTTATTGCACTCGTTCCCACAATAACACTGTACAAACATAGATAAAGCATAAATCTTATAAAAATAAGAAAAAGGCCCATTTGCATTGATTCCCTGATAGCATGGACAGACGGCCCAAAATACAAGACTCACGGCATCCCCAAAATTTTTTTAGCCAATTATGTCTTGTGCACAAGGCAAAATAAACCTAAAAACACTAGCTAACCACACAAAGGTTTTGGGATAAATACATATATGAGCAGACAACAGCTATATTTGGTTACTGGTAATCCACACCTTGGCCTTAAATATTTGTAAAAAGAGATATGTCTAATCTATCATTCAGTCCCTGTGGGGAACGTGTACCCAAAGTTAGTATCCATTTTGCCTCCGATTTGAGGAGTGCTTTCCATGGGTCACCTCCACTCACATTTCTTAGGACCCGCTCAATGCCAATTATTTGTAAGCAGTCCGATCTTCCCTCGTGGACTTGGCAAACATGACGTGCCACATTGGATTTAGGGAAGGGGATCTTGATTTGGTAGATATGTTCCATAACACGTGCCTTCAAGGTGCGTGTGGTGTATCCCACATATTGAAGTCCACACAGGACACATGTGATTAGATACACCACATGTCTGGTGTTACAATTGATAAAGTCCGGAATCTGAAAGACTTTGTTGGTAACCATGGACCTGAATCTTTTCACCTTTTGTACAAATCTGCAACATGAGCACCTGGAACCACCACAGGGATAGCTTCCTTGTTGTGAAAGCCAAGTTTTAGAGTCCTGCTTCCCAGACCTCACCATGGAAGGAGAGAGTCTTGTGCCTAGAGTGGGCGCCTGGCGGGCAACCACCCTTATCCCTTCCTTGATGACGGGTAGCAAATCCAGATCTGCACTTAAAATTGGCAAACTTAACAAAATGATTTTCTTGATACTTTGAAATTGATTACTGAAATTCATGACCATAGTGAGAGAACTATCCCTCTTCTTTTTGGGAACCTTTTGTGTTTTATCGGAGAATAAGATATCATGTCTGTCTTTTTTCAGGGCCTTGTCCCTTGCTTTTTGTAAGATTGATTTTCTATAGCCTCTGTTCATAAGGCGTGACTGGACACCATCTAGTTCCTCCTTCAATAAAGTTGTGTTGCTACAGTTTCTGATTGTCCTCAAAAATTCCCCATAGGGGACCCCTTCCACAGTGTGCCGGGGATGACAACTTGTAGCAAACAGTGTAGAGTTCCCCGCACTTGGTTTGCGATATGTGCGTGGAGATACTGGATCCCACACCCGACTGTTCCAATACTAAATCCAAAAAGGGGATTCTAGTTTCCTGATAATCCGCCGTAAATGCTAGATTCAGCTGGTTTTCATTAACATAAGATACAAAAGACATTGCTAAGTCGGGGGACCCTGTCCAAATACAGATGATGTTGTCTATGTAACGAGAATACCAAAAGATGTATTGTTTGAATGGATTGCTCTCAGAAAAAATTACCTCTTCTTCCCACCATCCCATATATAGGTTTGCTAGGGAGGGGGAGAAGGGTGCACCCATTGGGGTCCTTGAATTTGTAAATAAAAAGTATTCTCAAACATGAAGAAATTGTGCTCCAAAAGATACCGTAGGGCCAAATTCACAAAGGATTTTTGTTGGTAAGTCAAGGTGGTAAACTTGTTTAGCATGTAAGACACTGCTTGTAAGCCCAATACGTGTGGTATTGAAGAATACAGTGCTGTGACATACAGCGCTAACCACATGCCCCCTGTAGGCCATTGAAGATGGTAAAGTGTTTTAAGCACTTCTGTTGTATCCTTAATGTATCCAGGCAGTATTTTAACAATTGGATTCAAGTGCGTTTCACACACACTATGTATGATTAAGGGCTCAGTAGAGCTTGAAACGCGTCACGGGTTTTAGTGATATTTGGGGGTGAACACTGCGGACTGTATCACTCTGCTTGGATTTTATCTACTGTGCTATTTTAAAGGATATATTCATTAAATGCTACGTTTTACCTACCAGTTGGATACACCTTTTTGCTTACTGCATTGGAAATATCTTCAGGAGTTTTCCCTAATCCCTGCTGGAGGAATTGGCTTTCAGGGGTGAGCTGGTTATGTGCAAATATTTGTCTTACCTACTCCAGTTTTACCGTGCTATCCCTGTGTTTATGTGACTTTTCAGCAATTTATATAACAGCACGAGTGTTAGCTACAGTCAAAGGATCATGGCTATACCGCCAGACAGTATTGGTTTCACCCCTATATCAGACACAGAGGCTAATTGGACAGAGACACTTGATGAGATATTCTCTATCACACAACAAGCTCCTGCTTCATTAGAATTACAGCATTTATTCAGAGAATATGAAAAACTGCGCCGCAAGGAATCAAAACTGTGGTGGATCCACAGTGGTGTCTCTTCTTTACAAAAATATTTAGATCATAATATGATCCCAAGAGTACTACATATTCAATGAGGATTTTAAAAAAGAGTGGTACGCAGTGCTAACAGAGGCATCAACAAAACTAATTTGGTTATTGATTAATCAAGAAGCCAAAACCTTGGAGGAGGTTAAGAAACTTCATATTGATATCAAAGACACCCTGGATAAATATAAAAGCATGGATGAATATATGCGATTTAAACAACAAATGGAGAACAACCTTCAGAAATTGCAAAGATCAATAATAGAAACAAAGAAAAGCAAATTTCAAAGGGATGTCCATCAGAATAACCAAGTTTACACCTGGCACACTGAAAGAAGACAAAGAAGACCTAGATCCATTTTAAGAAGCGGGTCAGGACAACACCGAAAAAATAAATCTGTGTCATTCTGGGATAGTGACACCCAGAGCTCATACGAATCCAATAATGAATCTGCCAATACCACAGATGTCTCTGAACCAGAACACACTCATTTTTTAGGGGTACAGAGCCGCCAGAAGAGAGGCGGGACAAAGCAGCAAAATATAGGAAATGTAGGGCAGGGAGAAAACACAGAAAAAGGAAAAACTTACCATCTGAGGGGGAAACATCCCAAGTAACTATCAACACGGTGTTGAATTTATCCTCACATACCCTTGAACCTGTCCATTTTCAGGTTCTGGAGAAAGGACTATCATTTTCTCCCTCATGTGACATTAACATTTTTGACACAATCGTGGATCTTAATAGATTTGTCCGTACCATCACATTAAGGAAACATTTTTCCAAATGGGAAATACAGGAGGAAGGAGTGGGAACAACTGCTCAAGTGGACCCAAACCCAGAACTGGATTGGCTTAATTACCTTTTTAAAGAACTATGTGCTTGCAAAAATCTTCGTGAATTAGAGTTGGATAATGGGATTGGTAAAATTACCACCAATGCGGTCCCCATTTTCAATAATCCCAACTTTTATCCTGTTCAATCCAGATCTTCTGCGATACAGTTGTTTCAAGATACAGTAGAAAAACAACTGGTAGATTTGTCCTTAACACTAGGGCAGAGGAAGAAATATAGGAATCTCTCTAAAGAGGAATCTCTGGCCCTAAAATATCTTGAGAAGAATCAGGACATTGTTATCAGGAATTCAGACAAAGGTGGGATGATCGTTATACTAGACAAATCCACCTACATTGAAGAGGCCATTCGACAACTTTCGGACAACAACACATATCGGAAACTTGAACAAGATCCTACAGATTTGTTTAGTGGAAGGTTGGAGAGTGTTTTAAAAGAGGGGCTTGCACTGGGAGTTTTGGAGGAGACTCTGGCCAAAAAAATGATGAATAGGCATCCGGTAGTCCCTATTTTTCATCATCTACCCAAGGTACACAAACCAGAGAGACCACTGAAAGGGCGTCCGATAATTGCTGGTATTGGCTCCCTCAACGAGAGATTGGGCCAATGGGTGGATGGGCACTTGAATCCCATTGTTAAAATACTGCCTGGATACATTAAGGATACAACGGAAGTGCTTAAAACACTTTACCATCTTCAATGGCCTACAGGGGGCATGTGGTTAGCGCTGGATGTCACAGCACTGTATTCTTCAATACCACACGTGTTGGGCTTACAAGCAGTGTCTTACATGCTAAACAAGTTTACCACCTTGACTTACCAACAAAAATCCTTTGTGAACTTGGCCCTACGGTATCTTTTGGAGCACAATTTCTTCATGTTTGAGAATACTTTTTTATTTACAAATTCAAGGAGCCCCAATGGGTGCACCCTTCTCCCCCTCCCTAGCAAACCTATATATGGGATGGTGGGAAGAAGAGGTAATTTTTTCTGAGAGCAATCCATTCAAACAATACATCTTTTGGTATTCTCGTTACATAGACGACATCAACGGTATCTGGACAGGGTCCCCTGACTTAGCAATGTCTTTTGTATCTTATGTTAATGAAAACCAGCTGAATCTAGCATTTACGGCGGATTATCAGGAAAATAGAATCCCCTTTTTGGATTTAGTATTGGAACAGTCGGGTGTGGGATCCGGTATCTCTACATGCACATATCGCAAACCAAGTGCGGGGAACTCTACACTGTTTGCTACAAGTTGTCATCCCCAGCACACTGTGGAAGGGGTCCCCTATGGGGAATTTTTGAGGACAAACAGAAACTGTAGCAACACAACTTTATTGAAGGAGGAAATAGATTGTGTCCAGTCACGCCTTATGAACAGAAGCTATAGAAAATCAATCTTACAAAAAGCAAGGGACAAGGCGCTGAAAAAAGACAGACATGATATCTTATTCTCCGATAAGACACAAAGGGTCCCAAAAAGAAGAGGGATAGTTCTCTCACTATGGTCACGAATTTCAGTAATCAATTTCAAAGTATCAAGAAAATAATTTTGTCAAGTTTGCCAATTTTAAGTGCAGATCCAGATTTGCTACCCGTCATCAAGGAAGGGGTAAGGGTGGTTGCCCGCCGGGCGCCCACTCTAGGCACAAGACTCTCTCCTTCCATGGTGAGGTCCGGGAAGCAGGACTCTAAAACTTGGCTTTCACAACAAGGAAGCTATCCCTGTGGTGGTTCCAGGTGCTCATGTTGCAGATTTGTACAAAAGGTGAAAAGATTCAGGTCCATGGTTACCAACAAAGTCTTTCAGATTCCGGACTTTATCAATTGTAACACCAGACATGTGGTGTATCTAATCACGTGTCCTGTGTGGACTTCAATATGTGCGATGCACAACACGTACCTTGAAGGCACGTGTTATGGAACATATCTACCAAATCAAGATCCCCTTCCCTAAATCCAATGTGGCACGTCATGTTTGCCAAGTCCACGAGGGAAGATCGGACTGCTTACAAATAATTGGCATTGAGCGGGTCCCAAGAAATGTGAGGGGAGGTGACCCATGGAAAGCACTCCTCAAATCGGAGGCAAAATGGATACTAACTTTGGGTACACGTTCCCCACAGGGACTGAATGATAGATTATACATATCTCTTTTTACAAATATTTAAGGCCAAGGTGTGGCTTACCAGTAACCAAATATAGCCGTTGTCTGCTCAAAAATGTATTTATCCCAAAACCTTTGTGTGGTTTTATTAGCTAGTGTTTTTAGGTTTATTTTGCCTTGTGCACAAGACATAATTGGCTAAAAAAAATTTTGGGATGCCGTGAGTCTTGTATTTTGGGCCGTCTGTCCATGCTATCAGGGAATCAATGCAAATTGACTTTTCTTATTTTTATAAGATTTATGCTTTATCTATGTTTGTACAGTGTTATTGTGGGAACGAGTGCAATAACATATAGCAATAAACAAACACATTGGCACTATTTACATTGCTTCAAATTTGCTGACAGGAGATATGCATCATGGTCACTTATAATAAATCCCTCATGGATTTTATTTCCTTTTCCTATATATAAATGATGACCTATGTGGGGGCCATATTATTAATTGAGAACCCAAACAATGTTTCTTTATAGTAATGGGTATTACTGGCATAAGTTGGTACAACTATAATGCTGCCATGCGTTTTTCTTGACATGTTCTATTATCTTTTAATTTTCCCGATTTGGCCCTCATACTAGCCATATCTGTCTATTTATGGCTTGGTTTTCTACCAAGCAGGACCACTAGCAGCCTCACTTGTCAGCACATTATGTGTTATTGTTTTTGTTCCTGCAATGAGTTTTTGCACTGTTGCTATTGGAGTACAGACGGCCAATCAAATACCACGATTGCGGAGGCTCGACTCTGAGGTCACCTGGAGGGAGGGGCCAGCCCTCGCACTGTCTTTTGCCACCTCCCGGACGCCGGGGTGATGTCTCAGGTGGGCGACAGGTGTCGTTCCGTCTCTGCTCGCCCATTACATTCCACACTCTGGTGACGTCATCCGCAGGCGACAGGCGGCGTGTTTCATCGGGCGGGACAGGTGAGTGCATGGTTTTCTCCTTCCTTTATAAACTGCTTTGTTTCACACACACTATGTATGATTAAGGGCTCAGTGGAGCTTGAAACGCGTCACGGGTTTTGGTGATATTTGGGGGTGAACACTGCGGACTGTATCACTCTGCTTGGATTTTATCTACTGTGCTATTTTAAAGGATATATTCATTAAATGCTACGTTTTACCTACCAGCTGGATACACCTTTTTGCTTACTGCATTGGAAATATCTTCAGGAGTTTTCCCTAATCCGTGCTGAAGGAATTGGCTTTCAGGGGTGAGCTGGTTATTTGCAAATATTTCCCTTATTTAATTGGTCGACGTCCATGAACTACAACGATATGTTACAACGATATATGCGTTTTACAATATCATAGTCTAAAGAGGAGTTTCATCTCCTTGTTTTAAGTTATAAGGTTGGACTGATTGATTAAACTGGACCTTCACCCTGAATAAGAGCCTACCTTGTATGTTTCCCCCACCCCACATATACAGATTGCCAACATTAAAAATCATCCTATCTGCACCTAGTCTAGCCTGAGCCTTTTAACATCCAAGATGGTGGCCCATGTAGTATCAGGCTGCCTAGAGATAGAAAGTGTTTTTGACAACGCCGCTTTGCATTCTGGGATTTCTGTCCCTTTCCTAAACCCAGCTCTGCCCTGTCTGTGCAAAGCACAGAAATCCTCTCCTCAATATGTGATGCTTCTGAGCAATGTTCCCTCTAAGCCGGAGCAGCTGCTGTGCGGAGTAGCGAGGGAGCTGGGCAATGTCCCATGAAAGGTAGGCATTTGGAAACCTAAGATAAAAACACTGGTATATCTACTAATAAAACAAAATAACATGTTAAACAAAAATATATGATAGAATAGTTAATTTACATACTAGAGTTGTACTTTTAAATTTTGTACAATAACCCACGTCCCCTGGTCAATGCCATGCCACACCCCATACCTCACCAAACTTCCCACCCATCGACACCATTTCACACTCAACCTTCTTCAATGATATTGAGTGTACTAGCACTGGCATTCAGTTCAAACGAATTGCATTGGTATGCACGGCATACGGTACTGATTGGATGAGAGCCCACACGTGCGCAGTGGGAACAGCTGAAAGGTTGTGTAGGAAATCTGGGGGGTCCCACACAGCGGGGCATCCCAAATAAAGATGTCCCGGGGACAAGTACCTATCACAAGGATATAGTAAAAATTCCTGGTGATACCACTCCTGCTGCCTTAACGTATTACTTATAAATGAGAGCTTGCAGAGAAAAAAAACACAGAATAAACCTGACCCAAATAAGTCACAGAATATGCTGTATCAAGAGAAAGGGACCACTTTGAACAATTCACAAAACAAACTACCTTCTTTTCTTTTCAGTAATTTTTATTGAAATATACAGAAATAAAAAGCAGATATTTCCAAAGTCTCGCAGATGTACAACGAGAAAATTAAACATTCCTAAACATTTTCAGGAAAACTACTATGTTGAGAGCTCACAGGATATACCAAAACATCCATGCTGCTTAAAGTAAATACACCAAAACTTACATTCAGGAAATGCTCTGGCCTGCATCACAGAGTCTACACCGAACCTAAAACCCCATACCAGCTAGAGCACATCCTGAATGTTATAGCAGAGATAAATCGAAAATGTTCCCATTACAGTTAGAAGAAAAACTCAACAGGAAGAAAAGAAAAAAAAAGGAGGGAGGAAGGGGGAAAGGATCATGGATTAGGAGAGGAGGGAAGGGAAGAGGGTCTGATACCTGCAGAAACATTTTAAAATATACCAGTACTTAAATACTTAAAAGGTTCCAATCGAACGTGCTAGGAAAGACCACCCTGATCCAAGGAGCCCACACTTCTCGGAACTCCTCCAGTCTGTCCTCGTGGATAGCTGATAATTTCTCCATAGCCAATGTACTATTAACCCTATTCTTAAATTCCCCAAAACTTGGAAGTCTTCCATGCCTTAGCGATGACTAACTTGGCGCAAGTAAAGACATGGTACATCATTTGTCTCTGTCTTACCGAGGAACCCTCTAAAGGCTCATTTAACAACGCGACCCAGGGATCCAGAATAATATTTTTACCAAAAATCTTACACAGCAAATCACAAATCTTATTCCAAAAATTTCTGGAAACCTCACAACTCCACACCAAATGTGGCCGTTCGATCCTGGCATGTCACAGCCGCGAGAGCACTTACTCTGCAACCCTCCTGCCATATGTGTCAATTGCGTAGGGACCAAATACAAGCGCAAAGCCACCTTCACATTTACTTCTATTGCCCTTTTACCAAACAATGCCCGCCACATCCTATCCCAGACATCTGGAGCCTTTTCTCCTCCCAATTCAAGTTCCCACTTTTTCCTATATGGTAGAACACCCCTGTCCAGATTCAAACATAGTGATTGATATAAACTAGCAATAGCGCCCTTACCCCTCGGATCACGCTTACAACGTAACTCAAAACAAGTAGTAAAATCATCCAGTTTTGGGGAGTTTTTCACTATTGACCTCATGAAATGGTGTACTTGGAGATATCCAAAAAAATCCTTTGGCAATAGAACAAACCTATCTTTAAGTTGCTGAAAGGAGGCTATATCAGATCCGTGACAACAGTTATGCACACATAAAATCCCAGCATTACGCCACCTACTAAATCTAAAGGGGTCAGTGATTCCTGGGGTAAATAACAAATTTCCCCAAAGAGGCATTAATGGCATATGTGGGGAGGCCAACCCACCAGAGAATTTAATATCATCCCACAACCAAAGGGAGTGCGCCATAATCAGGTTATTACCCAAATTTCTAGCCTTTGGTGTAAGCCAGAGAAGATCACTAATCGGTGATGAAATGGATATGGCCGATTCAATACGGACCCATCCCGGTATATCTACGGTGGCATGATATGAAAGAAGCTGTGTGACTTGTGCAGCCTGATAGTATTTCTCAAATCTCGGGACCCCCATAACTCCTGCTGACTTTGACCGAACCATAACTCTCCGTGCTATACTTTGTCGTTTCCCATTCCAAATAAACCTGAGAACCTGCCCTTGTAGCTCTCTTAAGAACTTAGATGGAAGCCTCACGGGTAGAGTTCTAGCTAGGTAAAGAAATTTGGGTAACAAAGACATCTTCACCGCTGCCATTCTACCAAGCCACGATAAATTATATTCCTGCCATTGTGACAATAAGGTATTAAATTTCCTACGCAAGGGTAAGTAATTTGCTGCATAAAGAGAATCATAAGTATTAGTCAGGGCTATCCCTAAGTATTTTATTGCATTAACTTCCCAACTAAAATCATAAACGGATTGCAATTGCCGCCATATTCCCTCTGGAAGATTGACATTCAATGCCTTAGATTTTGAGGTATTCACCCGAAGACCGGAGACCTCTGCAAATTGACCTAGAATTTGCATTAAATTTGGTATAGAAATAAGGGGATTTGAAACACTCAACAAAACGTCGTCAGCAAACAAACTAAGTTTATGTTGCTCCCCCCCAATTTCCACTCCTGAAACATCTGGGGAGTCTCTAATCATCTGGGCTAATGGCTCCATCGCCAGGGCGAACAGTAAGGGAGACAATGGGCACCCTTGTCTCGTTCCTCTAGCCAGAGGAAAGGGATCCGACCTATACCCGCAATATTTCACAAAAGCTATCGGTGCATTATAAACCGATTTTAATACACTCAAAAAATATGGGCCGAAACCCCACTTTTCTAGCAAACAAAAAAAATACTCCGAAGACACAGAATCGAAAGCTTTTTTGATATCCAACGAGAGCATCATAATAAGCAGATCCCTTTCCCTGGCTACGTGCAAGATCTGAAGCATTCTCCTAATATTATCTCCCGCCTGCCGCCCTGGTATAAAGCCTGTCTGATCATTATGGATTAAAAGTGGCAAATATCCCGATAATCTATCTGCAAGTACTTTAATGAAGATCTTAACATCCAGGTTGATTAAGGATATCGGTCTAAAATTGGACCAAATCGTGTGGTCTGAGTCTGGCTTCGGAATCATGCTTATTGAAGCGTGTGATTCCTGAGAGAAGGACTCGCCTC
Source organism: Gastrophryne carolinensis (assembly GCA_027917425.1). Lineage (NCBI taxonomy): Eukaryota > Metazoa > Chordata > Amphibia > Anura > Microhylidae > Gastrophryne > Gastrophryne carolinensis. The sequence goes on along the minus strand of CM051240.1, from coordinate 130,607,785 downwards.
CATGAACTGCATTGAAAACCGCCGTCAGCTTCGGGGCTAATATAGAATTAAAACTTTTATAGTATGCCACAGGGAAACCGTCCGGCCCTGGCCTTTTATTAGGTTGTAAACCAGCTATCACTCTTTGAACTTCTGCGACATCAAAATGAGCTTCCATAAGAGTTCTCAACGTGTCCGGCAACTTGGGCAGTGAAAGTCCATCCAAGAAAACTGAGAGCTCTTCCACTTTCGGCGGGCAAGGATTAGAATATAATTTAGAAAGGGCTCAAAGGGAGGAGCCTGAAGAGCAGAAAGAACTAAATTCAAATCCCAAACAGGGAGCAATGGCTTCCTGGGAGGCCGCACATGCATAACCCCCTGGAAAAAAGTTTTGACTAAAGGATGAAGCGCAAAAGGCTTCTGAAAAAAGATAGACAAGGCAGAAACCTGCCCTTTCAAAGTACTCAGCTGCAGACCAGAATCCAGCCCTGATTGTAGAAAATCCAAAATCCTGGAAACTGAAAAGACCCTAAAAGGCAAAGATCTAATCTCACACCAAGTGATATAAGCTCTCTAAGTCCTATAGTAGATGGTAGAAGACCACCTCTTCCGGGCACAGATTAAAGTCTTAACAACCGAGTCAGAAAGACCCTCCTCCAAGATGAAGGTTTCAGCAGCCAAGCCGTCAAACCCAGCGTTGGTAAATTGGGGTAACACAGTCGACCCTGAGTGAGCAGATCGGGCCAAAGAGGCAGAACGACCTGATCCACCGCCAGCCGAACGATGTCTGCGAACCATACTCGCCTTGGCCACCTTGGCGCCACGAGAATGGCGGACACCTTTTCCAGAGCCAGCTTCCGCACCACCCTGCCTAGGAAAAAAGTACAGAAACCCCAGATCCCCCCAGCTCAGGGACATGGCGTCCACCGCCAGAGCCAGAGGATCCTGAGAGAGCGACACGAAGGCCGGAAGCCTGCCATTGTGACGAGAGGCAAACAGGTCCACCTCCGGTGTCCCCCACCGGAGACACAGAGACCGAAAAACTTGAGGATGGAGAGACCATTCCCCCAGACGGGAAGAGCACCTACTCAACAGATCCGCTTCCCCGTTTTCCACACCCGGAATGTAAACTGCCGAGAGACAGGGAACATGGGCCTCCGCCCAGGTCAGGATCAGGGACACCTCTCTGAAGGCACCCAGACTGCGAGTCCCTCCCTGATGATTGATGTAAGCAACCGCTGTCCGATTGTCCGAGCGAACCTGAACCGGAAGGCCCAGAACATGCTGAGTCAAATGAACAAGAACCAGACGGATGGCTCTCAGCTCCAGAACATTGATGGGCAAGTGGGCCTCTCGAGGCCCCCACTGCCCCCAAAACTGAAGATCCTTCCAGAATCCCCCCCATCCCGTAAGACTGGCGTCCGTGGTGACAATTTCCCAAAGAGGAGTCAGGAAAGAGATTGGTCAAGACCAACCACCATTGAAGGGACTGCCGGACCCGGGAGGACAACTGGAAGGGCCGATCCAACGACCGTGGTCGCCGGTCCCAAGACGCCAACAGATGAAGCTGAAGCGTCCTTGTGTGAAATTGAGCAAAAGGAACTGCCTCGAAAGAGGCAACCATCAACCCCACCAGTCTCATCCCCAGACGGATGGACGGTCGAGGATTGGAAAGAAGGAATCAAGCTAATTCCTGAATCAGAAAAATCTTGGATTGAGGCAGAAAGACCCTGTGTTGACAAGAATCCAACCGCATTCCCAGAAAGGACAACACCCTGGCCAGGCCGAGGGAGGACTTGGGATAGTTGATCACCCAACCGAAGCTTTCCAGCGTGGAGACCACCGTCCTGGTGTCCGTCTCCGATTGATTGAGAGAAGGAGCCATGATGAGAAGGTCGTCCAGATAAGGTACGATGCGAATGCCTTGAGTTCTGAGAATGGCCATAACCCCTGCCAGCACCTTGGTGAACACTCTTGGAGCCGAGGTAAGGCCAAACGGAAGTGCTACGAATTGAAAACGCCGGTCCTTCATCACGAACCGAAGAAAACGTTGATGAGCCTGGCAGATGGGAACATGAAGGTAAGCATCCTTGATGTCTATGGACGTCATGAAGTCCCCCTGCCGAAGAGAACTGATGGCTGATTGCAGAGTTTCCATGCGAAACTTCCGTGTACGGATGAAGCTGTTGAGGAACTTCAGATCCAGAACGGGGCGAACCGACCCGTCCTTCTTGGGGACTGTGAAAAGATTGGAGTAATACCCGAGGCCTACTTCCAAGTGCGGCACCGGTCGGATGACCGCCATTTCCAGAAGATTCTTCACTGACGCCAGGAGCCCCTGCTCGGCCAAAGGGTAGGTGGGCACCCGAGACCGGAAAAACCGTGAAGGAGGGCGAGACTCGAACTCCAACTTGTAACCGGACGACACCACCTCCCGGATCCATCTGTCCGGAACCGCCTGCTCCCAAACCTGGGCGAAGTGTCGCAATCGTACCCCCACCCGCACAGGTGAGGGCACCCCCTCATTGCTGAGCGGGCTTGCCAGCAGGCTTGGGCTTGGCGCCCCAGGACTGACCGGGACGGCCACGGCCCCTCCCCCGGGTCCAACCTGCACCCCTGGTAGCGGGAAAGGAGGCCCCTCTGCCCGCTCTGGCTCCCCGAAAGGAGGGGCTAAAAGAAGCAGCTCCCCGCAAGGAATGACGCGGCCTCTTGCATTCAGGCAACTTACCACCCTTGGTAACTGAATCCAATTTTTCGCCAAACAGGCGCAAACCCACAAAAGGAAGAGCTGTAAGCGACCTCTTAGAGCTAAAGTCCGCCGTCCACTGACGCAGCCACACAGACCGACGAATAGCAACCAACAGGGCCGCAGTCCTGCTACACATCGCAAGCGCATCGTCCTGGGCGGTCATGACAAAAGAAATAAACGACTCACACGTCTTTCCACGATCCAATTCTGGCTGACATCAGGGCTGAACTCAAAGCCGTTCCCACCAAGGCAGACCTTGAATCCTTTATACTGAGAGTGGAGAACTCCTTCAAGAAAGATATCTCTGATCTGCAAAACTCAGTGGAGGGTCTGGATTCTAAAGTAACCGGCCTGGAGCAATCCCATCTCACGACCATACAAAGGATTGAGGCCCTGGAACGGAACCTGTCACTCCAACAAGCTATATTGCAGGCCACGGTCCTCCATCTAGACGACCTTGAGAATAGGAGCAGGCACAACAACATCAGGGTGAGGGGCCTGCCTGAAGCTACCGGTCAAGACCAACTACTACCCACGGTCGTGGGGATCTTCAACGAGATCCTGGGCCGCCCGCCTAACACTGAAATTGTGATAGACCGCCTTTACAGGGCCCTAGGGCCTAGAGCAGCTGATCCCAACTGCCCACGCGATGTGCTCTGTCGTCTGCACTATTATTCAGTCAAGGAGGAGATCCTGAGACAAGCCTGGGACAGAGAGAGAATCAACTTCGATGGGGCAACAATCCAGGTGTTCCCAGATGTGTCGAGAAGAACACTTCAGATGCGTCGTTGCCTGAAACCCCTACTCCTAAGAATCCAGGAATGCGGCGCCACCTACCGGTGGGGTTATCCCTTCCATCTGCTGGTTCGTAAAAATCAGAGAGTGTTCACTCTTAGATCCCGCGCCGACCTTCCGGAACTGTTCACCTTCTTGGACTCCCCCCCAGTGGAGGTTCAGGACTGGCTTGACCCCTCCCCTTTGCCCCCGCGGGCCCTTATGGGCGACAACCAACCGCGGAGGCCGCGACAGGGGAGAGCCGCTAATGCATTACGCACGAGAAGGTCCAGAAGACCCCGGGAGGGGCCGCCTTCTTCGACAAATGAGTCATGAGGGGGGAGACTCCTGCTGTTCACCTGTTGGGACTGCCTGGGTAATAGATATCCTTTACTCATTTGCCTGATATTTGACATGCTCCGGTTTATTATTCTTTGCCTTTCTAGTGTATGATAGCCTGTTTTATATGTATTTTTCTATGCAACAGACATCGTGGATGCCCCCGCGCGCTGTTTGGGGGGTCCCGCCCCCGCCAACTTTTTGGCGGATGGGGGACTGTCCGGCGGTGGCGGCGGCGTCTGGTCTAGCAACATGGTGTCGCAAGTGTTGGGTGGGTAAGGCCATAAGAGCTGGCCCGGGAGGCTGTTTAGAGGTCCCCAGTGAGCCCGCCACATGCTGAAGGGGTTGGCTGGAGGGACCCCTCGTGCCTTTCGGACCCGTCTCGCTCCCACATTAGGTCAAACCCCCCCCTGCCTGCCTAGGTGGTGCTGTTACTGGGAAACGATTCGTTCCCCGACCGGGTCACTGCGCTAGTTGGTTCCTGCTGACCCGGTTTAGTTTTTTTGAGTTTGTTATTGAACTTAGTTGTATATATTCCCTTGCCGTCTGTCTCGTCCATCCTCCTCCTTTTTGTGTGTCTGTCTGTAGCCTATCACCGCTCTCTGCGTTCTTCCCTTCCCCCCTCCCCTTTTCCTTCCCCCCTCCCCTTTTCCCTCCCTCTTTTCCTCGGCCTGACTTCTCTTAAGCGACCAGCTTTAACAGCGATTCCCCAGTGCCACAAGTGGTGAGGGCTCGGAGGACCTGAAATGTCCAGGGTAAAGGTTACTTCCCTCAATGTGAAAGGGCTCATCTCCCCTATAAAGAGATCTGTAATTCTTAGGGAACTGAGGCGCCTGCACACACAGGTTGCCTTCCTGCAGGAGACCCACCTCAAGGAGGGGAGGACGCACAATCTTACCAATCGATATTATAAGTCTCAATACCACGCCCTCTCACCCGACTCCAAATCTAGAGGAGTAGCTGTCCTAGTATCAGGGTCCCTGCCGTGGACCCATCTCGCAACACTTCAGGATCCAGAGGGAAGGTTCCTGTTTGTCCGGGGCACCCTCTTCTCCTTGAAAGTGACGCTGGCGACATGCTACTGCCCCAACACTAACCAATTCAAATTCCTACGCTCCACCCTGAGCAAACTGGATGACTTTGCGGAGGGGGTTCTCCTGCTGGGGGGTGATTTTAACACGGTCCTCGACCCAGCCCTGGACACTACCCGAGGGTCCTCCCACACCCCCTTCTCATCCCTGAAAAAACTTAGGACACTGCTTTTCAAGAACCAGTTGATAGATGCCTGGCGGATTTTGAATCCCAGGGGAAGGGATTATACATTTTTCTCGTCACCCCATAATTCCTACTCGCGCATTGATTGGCTCCTGGTCCCCCACAAGTTTCTGCACCTCATTGTTGAAATGGACATCGGTCGGATAACTGTCTCGGACCATGCCCCAATCTCCATAACCATTTCCATCCCGGACACAGCTCCTTTGAGGGGCCAATGGAGGTTGAATAGCTCCCTCTTACAGGACCCGGGGGTAAAGGCAGACATCCATAAAGCTATTTCGGAAGATTTTGCAACAAATGACACAAGTGAGGTTTCGCGGATGTCTCTGTGGGAGGCCCACAAGTGCGTGGTTCGGGGTCTATTGATCAAACACGGGGCCCGTCTCAAGAAAGAGAGGAACAAGCAAATCGATCTCTTGACTCGAGAGATTTTTGAGACGGAGGCCGAACATAAACGTACCCTCGATGCGGCACTGGGCGCCAAGCTGGTGCGCCTCTGGGAGTCCCTCGGAGACATCTGCCTTGCCGAAGCCAAAAGCCTGGCGATTAGAAGTCAGCGTTTTTTTTATGAATACAGTAACAAATGCGGGAAGGCCCTGGCTAGAGCTCTGAAAGCACAGCGTGCCAGAAATTTCATCCCTCACATCCAGGATCGGGGGGGCGGAGGGTCCCATCTGACGGCGGATATAGCTCGGTCGTTTAGAGAGTTTTATGAAAGACTCTACAACCTACCGGCTACTCGCCCGGCCCCCTCCATGAGCAACATAGAAAGATATATCCGGGGCTCTGGACTCCCCCGACTAAAGCACGAGGTGGTAGAGGCCCTTGAGAGGGACATAGCATCGGAGGAATTCATGAGAGCCATAAAGAACACCAAGCCGGGTAGGGCACCAGGCCCAGATGGGTTTAGCTTAGATTATTACGAAGAGTTTGCTGGGATCCTCTGCCCCCAATTTATCGCGTCATTCGGCTCCTTAAAAGATGGCCTACCTCCACCTAGAGACACCCTAAGGGCAAACATCACCGTCATCCCTAAGCCTGGGAAAGATCCAGCGCAGTGTGGTAGCTATAGGCCCATCTCCTTGCTGAACTGCGATATTAAGCTGTTCAATAAAATATTAGCGGACAGGCTTGCCCCATTTATCCCGTCCCTTATACATTGGGATCAGGTGGGTTTTGTCCCCACACGAGAGGGAAGAGACAACACCACTAGGGTTATTAACCTGATTCACCGGGCGCGCTTGGGGGGCCCGACGACGATGCTTCTCTCGACGGACGCCGAGAAGGCTTTTGATAGGGTGAGCTGGGATTTTATCTCGGCCACCCTCCGGCAGGTTGGCCTGGGAGAGAACATGACACGCTGGATCATGGCCTCCTACTCATGCCCCTCGGCGTCCGTCGTGGTGAACGGGGTGGCGTCTGAGCCATTCAATCTGGCCAACGGGACTCGCCAGGGGTGCCCCTTTTCTCCCCTGATATTCATATTGACTTTGGAGCCATTCCTTCGCTGCGTGAGGAAAAACTGTGACATTGCTGGTATTGGGGTGGGGCGAAGAGAACATAAGGTTGCGGCTTACGCCGACGACCTGATATTTTTTATCTCTCGACCTGAAACGTCCCTCCCCATCCTCCTAGCGGAACTCAAGGCCTTCCAAGCAGTCTCTAATTATAAAATAAACTACCAAAAATCTTCCGCTCTCAACATTAACATTCCCCCTAGGAGACTGATGCAGATCTCGAAAAATTTCCCTTTTAAGTGGGAGAAAGAGGCTATAACTTACCTGGGGACATTGATACCGGCCCACCCCCAAAAACTATACAATCTGAATTTCCCCCCACTGCTGAGAAGGGTCAAGGATGACCTACAGAAATGGAATAAAAGTGCATTCTCTTGGTTTGGCAGGTCCAACATTATTAAAATGAACATCCTACCAAGAGTGTTATATCTATTTCAGGCCCTTCCGATCGATGTCCCCCACACTTTCTTTAGACGATTGTCGGGGTTATGCTCCAGATTTGTATGGGCAGGGAGACCACATCGACTGGCGGCCCCCCTCCTCGCCCTCCCCAAGGGGAGGGGGGGATTGGGTCTTCCGGATTGGAAGACATACCACGCAGCAACTCACCTGTCACGCGTGCTCGATTGGTGTAGGCACTCCTCTATGAAGCAGTGGACGACGATCGAGCAAGAGGCCTCGGGGATCCCCCTTTCGGGACTCCCCTGGGTTCCACTGGATCGGACTCCCGCCCTGAACAAACACCCCACAATAGGCCCCACCCGTAAAATTGTGGGCAGGTTTTTTCCAAGGTTGGGCATCCTGCCATCTGCCTCACCAATGACCCCTGTTCTGGGGCATCCGGATTTCCCGGCAGGCCTCTCAGACGGCACGTTCCAGTCCTGGGTGAGACGCGATCGCTTCAGAGTTATGCACCTACACGAAGGGTCGGGATGGCTTCGGCTGGACGACCTTGCGGCCAGACACTCCCTGACCCCCCTGAATATATGGCAGACCATGCAGCTAACACATTACCAAAGATCCCTGACCAGGGTGGCGGAAGCCGTGGGACCCCCGACCCCTTTCGAGCGATCTTGTGTGGGGAGGGGCCATTTCAGAGGGGCCCTGTCTTATGCATATTCTTTACTGATCACCCCCCCGGACTCTTACACGCCCCCGTTTGTGGAGGGATGGGAAAGGGAATTGAATAGGAAGTTCACTAAGGAGAAACGCAGGCCATGTTACAGGTTGCCCACAAGTCGTCTATGTCCAGCAGATATCAAGAAGCCTCATACAAAGTCCTCTCACGCTGGTACCTGGTACCGTCTAGATTGGCGAAGATATTCCCCTCCGCCTCCCCCTTGTGCTGGAGATGCTCTGGGGCCAGGGGCACAATGATTCACATCTTCTGGGAGTGGGGTGCCATGGCGGGGTTCTGGAGGAACGTCAGGAAAATAGTTCAGATGTTGACGGACATAGACCTGGGTGATGACCCAGCGTGCTATCTCCTCGGGATAGCCCCCACTTCTATCCGGAAGAGGACCAAGTCCCTCCTGGCGCCCCTCCTGAACACAGCCAGATCATGCATCCCGTCCTGTTGGAAGTCATCTGCGCCTCCCACAACGGCCATGTGGCTCGCCAGGGTTGGCGACATTAGTAGAATGGAGGAGATGACCGCTTCTCTGAAAGGGAAGGCCAATATACACAGAGAGAGGTGGCTTGAGTGGGATCGTTTCGTCCTTTCGGCGGACTACTTGGCCTTTCTGCTGGAGTAGAGGAGGGTCTTCCTGCGGGGCGTCACCCTCATCCAGGGAGGGCGCCGCCCGTCCTTCCCCCTTTCCAATTCCTTCCCCTCCCCCCTCCTTTCGTCATTCCGCCCTACCTTGTCCCCCGTCTTTCCCCTTCTCCCTCCTGTGTCAATATGTCGTCCTGTCTTCCCCCCCTTATGTTTCACTTTAGTTCCTTAATCTTTCTTTTTTCTTCTCTAAAGGAAAAATGGAAGCGGAGCATGCATACTCCACGTTTCAGTACGGTTCGTTAGTCATAAGACAATGTCAGCTGAGAGGGACACCCCGGTAGCTCGTGGTCCGGTTGGCTGACGGCGGCGACCTATAATCAAGGTTAATTAGCCTCTCACATTCCTTGGCCCCCGCGGTCAGCCTCCGTAAGTTAGACCATGACGCGTTGGGTTTGGCGCGCTGGGGGATGCCCGGGGTGGATCTACAGCTCATTCGACATTCATTCTTGTAATCTATATGTTAACTATTGCAATTTCTATGTCAGCTGATGTATATCTATGCTTAATGTGTTGTGCCATGTTCCCTGCTTCTGCAATAAAAATTTACAATTTAAAAAAAAAAAAAAAAAGATCTGCGTACAAATCTCTCACAATGGACCTGACAGCCATCAAAAGAAGCGCCGAAGCACAAACCGGCCGCAGTGCCGATCCAGCACTGATAAAACCATGGTGAGCCAAGTGATCAATCCGACGATCCTCACCATCCTTAATGGTAGTAGTGTCAGGGGAGTGCAACACAGCCGTGTTAGACAGCCCCAACATGGGGGCATCAACGTCAGGGGGAACAGACCAAAGCTTCACCAAAACCTCCGGAAAGGGATAACGCTTATCTCAACTAGGAGGAACTCCAACAAGGCGCGTAGGTTGTTCCCATTCCTTAAGGACAACCCTCACAAAGTGTTGTTGTCTAGGAAACACCAAACGCAGCTTGGGCACATCAAACAACTCACCCTTTGCCGGGGGGGCCGCCTCAGGCGGATCCAAAGCCAAAATCTCAAACATTTGAGCCAAAATGGAAGGAGTGTCAAGGAACACCCCCGCAGCCTGATCGCCAGCGGTACCAAACAATTGCTGGTCTGCAGGCTCATCCGACTCCTCTAGGAGCTCCCCCTCCTCAGCCGGGGGACCATCGGACCAATCCAACACTTCCAACACCTCATCCTCCGGAACAGGCAACGCCGGAGAAAGGTGCCTCCGCTTAGCCGTAGCCTTCTGAGCCACCGTGGCGGAAAACATTTTCTCGAGGCTGGCCAACCGTGCACACACCTTGGATTGTGAATCCCCCCACACACACACACCAACACAACCACTCAGAACGTAAAAGCAAAATATATATATACAATATACAGAAGCAAGAGAAGTATATACAGCCAATAAAAATATATAAATATACATGTATAATTATATGTACATCCAGGAGGGGAGACAAGGAGCCATATATATATAAAAGGGATAACTACGCAAGCGACTGACCACCAGCACACACTGCACAGTCTCACAAGCCAGGCAACAAGCAAACCAATACTTGTAATGACGGCGCCCTCCTCAGCCGAGCCAGGGACCCGTGTAGGGCAACCAACAGGGCCGCGACAACTCCGGAGTGAGGGGGAAGGAAGGCGGGCCGTGCTCAGCGTGCGAAGCGCTCCGGCCTCGACCCCCCCCGCCGGAGATACATACAGCGCCAAATGGCGGCGCTGCGTGAAGCTAAATACAAATGTCTAAACGGAGCCCCAGCAGCTCAGAACACGCGCCCGCACGCCAGCTGCCAGCACTCGCACACAGTGAACACACACAAAAGTGTAAAGCACCCCACACAAGCCACACCCCCCAACGCGAAGGGACCAAGCGGGAGAAGGTGGGCCAAGGGGAACATCGGGACGGGGGCATCCCAAATCCGGATCACCATGCCGGATAACCGCGTTGCCCCACGCGTGGGGTCGAGCGGAGGAGATAAGCTCCTAGGCACCATGAGGTGCCGTCTACCATTGTCCAGCCAGCAGCCTAGGCTGGGAGGCTTCCGTTATCTATCTAGGCATACAAACAATAACTGGGCAGAAATAGACCAAGAGGGGGGTGCCGGGGTTTGACCCCGGCTACCTGCAAGCAGGAGACTTCTTTCTTCTGTCTTGTCGCAACTTGCAGAGAGAAAACACTGGGTGTTAAGTGGGAGGTCCCAGGTATATGTAGGCCGGGAGGGGCTCGTTTTTCAAGACTTCTCTTTGCAACGTCGCCTCCTGCTGGAGGATAACCCTATCGTCAGAATTAAAGGGGAAGCGGGGTGTGTGACAGCTTTTGTGTCTTCCATATACTCTGGGAGGCCCCTGAAACGTAAATTCGCTCTGCGGTCTCTATTCTCAAAGTCCTCCATTTTTGCGTTCAGAATATAGTTATCCTTCTTCAACTGTGTGATCTCTGCTTCCAGAGCCCCTTGTGCTGTGGTGATTTCACTCATTTTCTTATCAAGAGTAAGTAGACCACAGGAGACTTTATCAATTTCCTTTGTTAGATGTTCCATTATAAGCCGTGTGTTTGAGGCCAAGGCTGTTTGGAGCAGATTATCTATTTTTGGGAGCAAGTCAATGGCCACTTTATCATGGCCTTGCCAAGGAGATGTCTTCAGATTCGCTAACCAGGAAGAAGGCCTCACTGTCTTCCACTTCTTCCATCTCAGCAGGAGATAGGCCACCTGTTGTCTCTCTGCCTGCTTCCATAGCAGAAGCTCCTCGCAGGCTCAGCTGGGACCCGACCGCACCGCACTGACACTGCCCCCACCGGCACTTGCTGCTTTCCCAGCCGCTCTGCTCCTCACTGGCGGGAAGGTCACCCGCTCACCTCTGTGCTACGATCCACTGTCAGATCGACGGTCCCTGCCTGCTGGGACCGCCTCTCTTTGTTCCCTCCACCAGCCGCCGTCTTCTCCTCTGCCGCTCCTGCCGACTGCACTTCACTGTATGGGAGGCCGCTCTACAGACCCGGCCTGCAGTCACCGCCGCTCACAGCTCGCTCCTCGGGCTGCAGCCTTCACCTCCGCTGCTCCTGCCGACATCCGCCGCTTCTCCCTACTCGACCGCTACACGCTGACAGGGAGGCAGCACGCCTGCCACCTCACAATCTCCCGCAATTAGCTTGCTCGATCACCACGCCGCCATTCGAGACCCGCGAGCATGCGCTCAAACTACCTTCTTTTTACCTTTTGTTGAGTCAAGAGTCAAAACCTTTGAAGTCTGGCTGTTCAGCAGTGCCGCTTTTTAGCAGAAGCCTTACGCGCCAAGGTATTAGCAATCAACTTCTCAACAGTAGCCAGTCTAGAAGACACATCAGGCTGAGAATCCCCACTTGTATGCAACTAAGTAGGAGTGAGATTTAAGCTTGGGGGTTAGGTGAAGTGAAACGAGGTGCAGGCCCAGCCACTGGAGATTGCAGTGCAAGCACCTGCTCAGTACAGGGTACACAGACCCGTGCCTTGCCGGCGTCAACAGGAGGCTGCCCACACGCTACACACAGCCGGGCTTGTCCCGAGGGAACCCCAGTCACATTATCCTGAGATGCCTCCATATGGTGATTATAGCGGCACTATAGGCCAATAGGGATTAACGCTATTCAGCAACCATTGATGCCCCAATAACCCGCTAGGGAAGTGGGAGTATTACACAAGGCCTAACAAGTTATAAACTAATAATGGGCCGAGAGAAGCCAATGGATTCGCCCTGCCTGAAAGACATAATAGAAGAGGGCCGTAAGCACACTGTAATAAAAGGTAGATAATAAAGCCGCCCGCGAGGGCACTTCCGGACCGCGGTAGGTAGGAGTCCGTCGCGCATAAGCCAACCAAGCAGATCAAAGATGGCGTCGGTATACCTCAAGGGTCGGGCCGGTATCAGCAATGACGCGGAACGTGCCATAGACGGGACCCCCCACCGAAGAGCATGAAGCCAGGACTTGACAAGCAGCCAATGACGGCGCACCAGCGCCTGAGGTAACGCCGCCGCCAAGCGCGGAACATAGTGACACAAAAAAGGCGCGCGGCAATTTAAAAATACAGTAAAAGGAAGGCAAGCCAGCGCGGTGGCTGACACAAGGCACAATGAATAAAGTATAAGGTTAAAACACATAATGCAAAGCATACACACCTACACCCCCCCTCTTTTCCCCCGAAGGTTACAAGGAGAATGAGGGAGGACAGTGGCCACTCAAATAGGGCCCACCGATAGGCAGGGGCAAGGGGCAATAGTGCGGGAGGGGCATCCCATAGAGGCTCACCATAAACCTGAACCGCCTACCCTTTGGTGGGGGATTGCGGTGGAGCAGCGCTCCTAAGCACCTAACAGCGGTGCTGCCTACCTTCATCCGACCAGCGCAGCCAAGGCATATTACTAATGGAATGGGTGGGAATAGTCCTACTGGGCCGCAGGCTAATAGCCCCGCTCACCTGCGAGTAGAGAGAGAGCCACTTTTCGTCCTTAGCAGTCCAGACTGCAGAGAAAATTTGGGGATTTGTGGGAGGTCCCTGGGTATTTGAGGGGCCTGGAGGAGCCTATTTTCGATGTCTCTGCAGTTCAGCGCCATCTGGCGGAGTAATACCGATGTGTAAGTAATCTATCTGGAGCAGGATGTACTGTATACTAAGAATAAGAACTATTTACTTCCCTCCACGCTGAAGCAGGTACATTCTAAATTTTTCTTTGAGTGGCAAAAGAAACATATCACTTACTTAGGAATACAAATCCCCTTATCTCTAAACATTCTATATGCACTTAACTATGCCCTGCTCTTGACAAAGATTTAGCAGGGCCTAGGTAGATATGACAAAAAGCTATTTTCCTGGTTTGGTTGCATGCATATCCTAAAGATGGTGATCATACAGAGATTCCTGTATGTGTTCCAGGCCATTCCTTTAAACTAAACTTAAATTCGTATGGGGAGGACTGGATCTGTCCTCTTAACCTGACCCAAGAAGCTGGGAGGGATAGGTCTTCCAGATATGAAACTGTATCATACCGCAACCATCTTGACAACTTTAGTGCATTGGTTCCACCATACTAAAGACAAAGCTTGGGTGGCATTGAGGCAAAAGTAATCCATTCTGAGATGGCCATTGATTCCTTGGACTGACCCTTCTCTCAGACCAAAAGTTGAGAACTTGCCCTTCTTTGTTAGCCCTCAGGTCCAGTCCTGTCACCAGTAGACAAATCTTGTTTTAGGGATAGGCAACCCTGGAAGAATAATTGGGGCTCGGAACCATAACCACACCTTAACTGTTAAGAATGCAATTTATTAAATACATTAAAAAACAATTTTGTCTTGTGTGACTTGTTCTCCTCATGCAATATATATTTCTATCACATGCTCCTTATAATGTACATAGCTCATACAGAGTTACCAATGCAATATTTCATCAGTTTTTTGAAGGAAAATTGAGAGGGCAGACATGTATCATGTTTCGCCTTGTGGCTTCCTCAATGCCCTATACACGTGACAGACAAACATTGCATATGATTAGTATTATTAGTTGTACACACATAAATATCTATTCTGTATTAATGATACTATTGTTTCATTAGTCAATTAGTTTCATCCGTATAGTTTTAAGTTCCACAATAAATAGACATTACAAGGGAAGTGTATTAATACCTGGTCCTGATGATGCTAGTGATACACGTATGATTAAGATATTTCGCAGGACGAACCGGTGATGTGCTCACACCTGTTTGTTAAACCCATACCAAACAGTTTTAGCATATGCGCACACTTATTGTGTTAATATTGCATTGTTTAAGGGCATAGGTTTGTTACCTGGTTCAATGATGTTCTTTCTTTATAGGGGTGTAGTTTCCCCCTTTAAATTGATTCCTGTATGTAGTAGCAGTGAGCCCTATACATAATAGGAAAAGACATCAACTCAGTAACCATCGTATGACCTCACTTCTCTAGTGAGGCGCCAGTTTCATGTGTAAGCAGACACCCATTGTGTGTGTGAAAGGAAAAAAATATAGGATAAAAGGACTTGCCTTTGTTGTTTATGAAATCCTTGTCCATGTAGTACAGACGCGGTGGCGGGCAAAGTTAATCAGCCGCAGAAGGTATCATTGTGTGTAGTTTCTCCAAGCAATTTGTGCCCGCGGTCCTCCGCGCCGTTCCGCGTTTCTATTATGCCGCCTCCGTTCTAATATAAGATCTATTGTCTATCTGCGATATATTTACCCGCCACCGCGCCAGCGCCGCTCTCTTATGCGCCTCACCGAGGGTGGAGCGCATATCTCCCCCTGTCCGGCTTCCGCCGGAAGTTGGGTAACGCGGCGCTGGACCGGCTCCATGTCTCCAGTGAAGGCGCCATTTTGGCGGAGACCCGCCATTTTGCCTGGGGCCGTTCCACCCTGTAGTATAGGGCATCGCCACCTCGGCAGCCGCCTCCTCAGTCGTTCAATGGCATTGTTATTTAATAGTGTTGTAGTTCACACGTGGGTACAGCCACACACCCTAGTGGCTGCCCTCACATCGAGACTTATTAGTTTCGTTAATATTCATAATTAAACCATATATATGGAGCCGGATCTGTACTACATGGTTATTCAAGGCATGTATCCATATTAGTAGGCATTGCTAGATAAATAGTGTTTTTCGTATGTTGGGAACGTATGTGTTGCTTGCATGTGTTTTCCTAGTGTAGAGGGCAAATTTTGCACTGCACAACTACAGAAAATCCTGTTGTTATCGGAACTTGTCCAGGCATTTCTGACATGTCATTTGCCTTCATGTGCTATAATAGTTGTTTCAAATAACTTATGTGCGCTTCACCGGTTCGTCACGGGATTACAATGTCATTACATATGATAATTAAATTCATAGCCTCTAAGGCCATTTTCTCTCCGGCTAAGTACACTCAGGAAATTATACATTATCCCCCACTGCATATAATAAACAATTTCGTAACCTCTAAAGCCAGTTGTGGATTATCCCACACTGGGGAATGGGTAATGTCACCAGTAGACCATGTCCCCTAACCCCCAAATCCAGAGGCTTCACTAAACTCTGACCCAACAGAGAGCTCCAACATTAGACGACTTATGGGCCCGGTACCCCAGTGAGAAAACGTCAGGGCTGCTACACAGTAGTTTATCACAACAGCACTTGAGGAGCTACTGCTCCAAACATCTCCTTCCTCATACGTTCTTTCTGCACTATACCAGATGCTCTGGAACGCCACCCCTGAAAACCTGCCCAAATACATTTGTAAATGGGAAATGGCGATAGGACAGATAAATAAACGAGACAAGGCTTTCCTGTTAACACAAATTATCAGTGGCCACCAAATATCAAGAAAGGAATTACAAAACATTAGCTAGATGTTACAGATGCCCAGCCAATCTCATTAAATATGGCAGCTCCCCCAGAGATCGTTGCTGGAGATGTGGGAGAGCATGACCCATATTTGGTGGGGCTGCCCCGGGATCCGAGAATTTGGGGATAAGATCCTTCGTATCTGTAAGCTAGTATACCTCATTGACAACATACCAAACGTGGTACTGCTTTCTGCGATTCCGAGCCCACTCTCTGTGATTAAAAAGGAAACAAAATGAGTTCAGGAGCTTGAAGGAATTGGGAGAATAGAAGAGATGGTTCTGGAAGGGGGCAAGCGAGCAGAACAATAGACTTGTTCCTTGTCCCTCTCTCACTTCCCTTTACCCCCTTTTTATTCAGTAGTTATACTACATGTCTATTCTTTCCCCCAGTACCTTGATCTTTCTCTGACATACCTCCTAGGTGAACAACCCAGTTTTGAAAGCTTTAACTGAATGGGGGAGGCAGACATTGGGCTTCACACATGGATAAATGCAAGATTTTATTGGCCTGCAGACCTTCTTTGAAATAGATCTATAGCAGGTATCCTGACAAAGTTTTGCTTTAAATTTAAACTGAAACTTTACTTACTTGTCATTATAATACAAACTTCTTGCAACTGCATGTATGCATGCTGGAATCAAGGGGAACCCTGCAAAAAGAGAAAAGAACATTTCACATATAATTTTTTTGTGAACCATCATCACAGGTGATTATAATGAAAGCTTTATTGAGAATAAAAGTTACAAATAAAATAATGAGATAAGCAAGCATACAGTTCATGATCATGGCAGAATCCAGAGCAGAGAAGTGAAACCCACCAGTCTCAGCATCAGATCATTTTTATGGACATTTTTGACAATTTGCCAAATATATACATAGGCATAGTTACAATTAGGAAATTATAAACAAAGGTCCATGGACCCACAGGGACAGGAGTGTTAGCTAGAGGCTAACATGCACAGAAGTGTGCTTAAAATTGTCTTTTAGATAAAGGGGAGTACATCATAAATTTGCAAAAGTTAGGACACCATGGCCTCCATTCAATAAGAATGTAGGAGGAAAACATTAAAGGGGACCAACAGTCAATGATTTAAACCAGACCAAGACAACAAAGGGTGCTCATAGGCACCTTCCCTCGGGGCAATTTACATTGCTGCACATAAAAAATAATTTCCTATTTTCTAACTGTGGTAAATTTTAACAACAAGATGGCGGCTCATGCTTTTGCAGACCACCTGCAAACAGGAAGTGCTACTTGGCTCCCTGTTACTGTGCATTGTCAGTTATGTCAGTTCCAAAATGGCTGCTACCTTTGCTTTCCAAATGTGCAAGGCTGTTGGTCCAGTTCAACTACTTTTCTTAGGAGTAAAAAAAAAAGTACTATAGATTTATCAATAACAGTTTTTGGAGTGGGACAACCTTGTTATAGGCTGGTGGGCATCCAGATTGCTGGGGCAGTGCTCGGGGGGGTTAACCAGCAATTACTTTAAGTGAATATTGCTTAGCTGCCGTCGGTATTTATGTGCAGCTTGAAAAAGATTTACAGTGTCTGATTATTCCCCTTAGCCCTGGGGCTCAGCTTTCATGGTCAATAAAAATCCTTAGTCCCCCTGTGACCAATGGCCACCCAGCTCCCTCTCAGCACTTGGACAACCAGGGCATTACATCACCCCGGTCCTCCCATCTGTGCGTATTTTTAAAACTGAAAAAGTATTGCCAGGGGTAGCCCTACACAGCAGCCCAACTTAAAAGTACAATGAGCCATAGCTATGCTTCTGGCTTGATTGAAATTTAGTTCTATACATAATATTCTGCCTCCACCAAATCCTGACCTCTGAGGCCGTGCACTCGAGTACAAGCACCTCTGCTGTTCCTCCCTCATCCACCTCTGAGGTCATAGTTAACAAGTAACAACACCCTGGAATTTCACTCTCCCCGGTGATATTCCTCTAAGGTGGTTCCCCGAGCAAACTCACCTTTTGATTACTCCCATGTGGAGCTCTTAGCCAATAAGCCTCCTTGGTTTTGCTTGGCTCTATTAGCACAGAGACTATACAACTAGCAGAGTCAAATGAAGCCTAGAGAGATGAGCATGCCACCGTTGCTGGCCGATCAGCAAGGTCTGGCATGGGTACACGACTAGCTAAAGGTATAGCAGGCTCCAGAAGGCTCCGGCTTCACACAGCGGTGCATCCCAATTTGGGATGACCCAGGGAGTGGGACTCCATGGCCTCTGAAGTTCCTCTTTAACCCTTTAAGTGCCAAGCCCATGAATTTTATGTGGTTGCCTCTCCGACCCTGGCATTTACTCTCATCTGACCCCTCTATCAATCTGGCCGGGTCTCTTCTTTAACATGGTGCCATCCGATTCTCCCCTGGGGGCTCCAGGAGAGTGCCCGTGATAGCCCCACTACCTGATTCGGCAGTGGCCACTGCAAATGCATTAACTCGACTACAGCCGCGAACCCTCTCGCCAGGTCTCCTCTTCCTCTTCCATGGTGAGGAGAGAGCGAGAAATTGCCCTCTCCCTCAGTACCTGGGTCGCCTGCAGCTAGCCCCTATGACATCATCTGGCAGCAGGAATTTCTCTTCCGCCTGACAAGCTCAGTAACGCCGGGTGATCGGAGGAGGGAGGTTGGAGGGGCAAGAGGGCTGTGATCCCTCACCCCCCCAGCACTTCTTCAACCGATCACCCGGCAGCTGTAAACTGACATGATTGTTGAGGGACAGCGGAGGATTGGAGGTGAGTAAAGAAAAAAAATAAATGGCATTTCTTTTTAGTGTTTTTTTTCTTTTTTTTTACTGTTAACCCCTTGTGAACTGGAAAGGGATCCATGAGATCCCTATACCAGTTAACAAGGCTAGAGGCTGGTAAGTCACCTGCGGCTAGCGGGTGGCGCCTGTGCCCTGTTCTACAAGCCCTCATAGCTGGGCTTGTCTGGTTATGCTGGGAAGGGGGGACCTCATGTCATTTTTATGGGGATTTTATTGTGGGTAGTGGGTGACCAGCTATTAACCCCCAGCCCCCCTATTAATTGCCGGCTTCCCAAAGCCCAGGAGGGCGGAAGAGCTTGGGGCCATTTTAGGTGGTGCGTGCTTGTAGCCGGCAGGGTGGGGGCCACTAAACCTGGCCCCATGCCCTGTTCTACAAGCCCTGCATAGCTGATCCCCAGGGCTGATTATGCTGGGTAGAGGGGGACCCCACATCAATTTTGTTGATTTTATAACCCTTAAAATTCGCAAAAAATGCCCCCCCCCCCCCGGGAAAGGGATCGAAAAACATTTTTTTAACCCTTTATAGTGTGGATAGTAGTTTTTAATAGATAGTAATTTTATTTGTAAATGTTATTAAGTGCTCTTTTTAGTTTGAGGGTCTCCTGGGCCGGAACGTGGGGCTACTGATACATATGTGGATACATATGTGGTACTGTTATAATTAGGAAAAATGCGGCTTTCACATGCAATATGGTTTTCTTTAATAAAACAAATGTTTTATTTAAAATAAAGGAGACAATTTTACAAAAATATATATTTTTTGGTTTTTTTACCAAAAAATCTTTTTAAAAAAAGTAGAAAAATTACAAGACAACAACAGCAACAAGACATTTCATGTTGAAGCCTGCAAAAAATATATAAAAAAATTTTTCAAGGAAATTCCTACAAACCTTGCACCTTCAGATTTAGCTGCTTTTTTCTTATTTGCATATTGCTATTTTAGGAAAACATGTTTTTTTATTCTGCTTTTTTATACATTTTTAGGGAAACCCTGTGCAACCTAAGAGTTCTTTAAGGGATTACTTCCAGAAAGATGAGCCCACTACAACAAGCTGGGTATGCTTAGAAAGTCTAACACGTGTACTTTTAGGGAATTTGTGTAGGGAATTCCAAATGTAAAGGGTTTTTCTTGAAAAATCGCAAAATGCGCATAGCATAGTTGTATTTTATCTAAAAATCTCCTAAAGCCTTGTTTAGGTTTGAAGGAGTCTCCTGGGCAGGAAAGGGTCTCTACCAATACATATGTGGTACCGTTCTAACCAGGAGAATTGGGGATTTCACACACAATAAGATTTTTTTTTTTCAATCTTACATTTTTTATTACAAAAAAACACTAGAAAATATAAAAATGTTTGCACATATTTCACCCAAAAGAATGGAGAATATACAAAAAAGGCCAAACAAGACATTACATGTTAAAAAACAATATATAATTTTCCTGGGAAATGCCTGAAAATCCCTTCAAAAATCACAGTTGAACATGTATAGCGCAAAATAGTGAAACATGGTCTGGCAACAGGGTGACAAAAACTCTAGGTAGGCACTTAAAGGGTTAAAGGAAAACTAATTTAATTTATTTAAGGTTTTTGGTGTTCTTCCTTATTGTTTTCCACTTTCTTGAATGTAAAATAAAACAGGTGTTTATGTTTTTATATTCCTGTGGCTCTGTGTTGCTAAAGTGGGAGTAACTTTCCTGGCCTTGAGCAAAGCCCTATAGCTGAGGTGTAAAAATACCATTTTGTGAGTACTCGCCTGAAAAATGGATATTGTTGGTGTGCCACACATCCCGCTTCACTTCTAAATATTCTTCACTTAATGGGTTAACTCGCCGCCAGGTGACGTAGTGCAGAGAGGAAGTCTTGTAACGAGCCCCCTTCCGGCCTATATATACCTGGTACCTCCCTTCAATCACCAGTATATTAAAAAAGCAGAAAGACAAGGTACCAGTATTCCACCGGTAACCTCAAAATCAATTTTGATATAAATAAAAAGGCTTCACCATATAAAAGCTTCGGAAATACCGAAAAGGGTGGGAGTGAAGCGGGGTGTGTGGCACACCAACAATATCCATTTTTCAGGTGAGTACTCACAAAATGGTATTATTCTTGGTGTGCCACACACCCCGCTTCACTTCTAAATATTCTTCACTTAATAGGACATCCAAAAGCAGTGTCCACAAGGGATGGGCATCTCAAGGCCAGGTGAAGCATAACTTAAATGACTGCAGTCTGCAGAACTTTGCGGCCAAAAACAGCATCCGCTGAGGCTCGCACATCAACTTTGTAAAACTTAGAAAAAGTGTGAACAGAAGACCAAGTGGCGGCCTTACAAACTTGTTCAACAGAAGCTTGGTGCTGAAAAGCCCAAGACGCCCCAACGGCGCGAGTGGAATGAGCAGTGATACGAAAAGGGGGAACTCTTCCCTTAGCAGAATAGGCCGCAGTAACGGCCTGACGTATCCACTTGCTAATGGCAGATTTGGCTGGTGCCAAACCCTTCTTAGGCCCATGGGGCACAACAAAAAAGGAATCCGTCCTACGAAAAGGAGACGTGATAATCAAGTAGTACTTAACACAGCGTACCACATCCAAACAATGCAAAACCCTCTCTTTGTCATTCTTAGGATTAGGACACAAGGAGGGGAGAACAATATCTTGGTTCAAATGAAAAGCAGAAACAACCTTAGGAAGAAAGTCTGGCTTGAACCGAAAGACCACTTTATCCTGATGCCTCTCAAAATAAGGCGCCTGGATAGACAAGGCCGCCAACTCCGAGACACGCCGGACCGAAGTGATCGCTACCAAGAAGACAACCTTCTGAGTCAGGGTAGACAAAGCAATATCTTGCAAAGGCTCAAAAGGAGGAGCCTGAAGAGCAGAAAGAACCAAATTCAAATCCCAAACCGGGAGTAATGGTTTCCTGGGAGGTCGCACATGCGTAACCCCCTGGAAAAAAGTTTTAACTAAAGACTTAAGCGCAACACGCTTCTGAAAAAAGATAGATAAGGCAGAGACCTGCCCTTTCAATGTACTTAGCTGGAGACCAGAGTCCAGCCCTGACTGTAAAAACTCCAGAATCCTGGAGACCGAAAAGACCCTACAAGGAAAAGATCTTATCTCACACCAAGCGATATAGGCTTTCCAAGTCCTATAGTAGGTGATGGAAGAAGACCTCTTCCGGGCACTGATCAGAGTCTTAATGACTGAATCAGAAAGACCCTCCTCCTTCAGGATGGAGGTTTCAGCAGCCAGGCCATCAAACCCAGCGCTGGTAAATTGGGGTAACACAATTGACCCTGAGTGAGCAGATCGGGCCGCAGAGGCAGAACGAACTGGTCCACTGCCAGCCGAACGATGTCTGCAAACCTCACTCGCCTTGGCCACCTTGGGGCCACGAGAACGGCGGACACCTTTTCCAGAGCCAACTTCTGAAGTACTCTGCCCAGCATGGGCATCGGAGGAAACAGGCAAAGAAATCCCAGATCCCCCCAGCTCAGGGACATGGCGTCCACTGCCAGAGCCAGAGGAACCTGGGAGAGCGACACGAAGTTCGAGAGGCTGTGATTGTGACGAGAGGCAAACAGGCCCACCTCCGGGGTCCCCCACCTGAGACACAGTGAGCGAAACACCTGAGGATGGAGAGCCTATTCTCCCAGACGGGAGAGCCCCTGCTCAACCGGTCCGCTACCTGGTTCTTCACCTCTGGAATGTAAACCGCCGAGAGACAAGGAACATGGGACACCGCCCAGGTCAGGACCAGGGACACTGCTCTGAGAGCACTCAGACTGCAAGTCCTTCCCTGAAGACCGATGTAAGCAACCTCTGTTTGATTGTCTGAACGCATCTGGACCGGAAGGCCCAAAACGAGCTGAGTCAGGAGAGCACGCACCTGACGGATGGTACTCAGTTTTAGAGCATTGATGGGTAAGTGGGGCCCTTGAGGTCCCCACTGCCCCTGAAACTGCAGCTCCTTCCAGAATCCGCCCCAACCCGACAGACTGGCGTCCGTGGTGACAATTTTCCAAAGAAGGGTCAGGAAAGACCTGCCCTACACAAGATTGGTCGAGACCAACCACCACAGGAGGGACTGCCGGACCCGGGAGGACAACTGGAAGGACTGATCCAGCGACCGAGGCTGCTGGTCCCAAGACGCTAACAGAAAAAGCTGAAGCGTTCTCGTGTGAACTTGGGCAAAAGGAAGAAACACCCTGTGTTGATGAGAGTCCAGGCCGGGACGAACCGACCCATCTCTCTCGGGGACTGCGAAAAGATTGGAGTAGAAACCGAGGCCCATCTCTAAGCGCGGCACCGGCCGGATGACAGCCATCTCTAACAGATTCCTTACCGACGCCAGGAGCCCCTGCGTGGCCAAAGGATCGATGGGCACCCGAGGCCGAACGAACCGTGACCAGAATGGAGGGGGTGTCAAAAACAACCCCCTCTGACCAATCGCCAATGACATCAGCCTCAAGCTGACCTGCAGGCTCATCTGACTCCAACGGGAATTCATCCTCGTCCGAGGATCCATCGGACCATTCCACAGGCTCACATAACTCGTCCTGTGGAGCCGAAGGTACCGGAGTCAGGTGCCTCCGTTTTGCAGCGGCCTTTAACGCTGCTTTAACGGGCACTACTTTCCGAGGGCTGGGCTGTGCCGCCACCTCGGAATGCGAAACCCCACTTTTGGCAGTGCCATGCGGGGTCCGGAACAGGGAGGGAGAGGTAGGAGATGATGAAGGATGCGATGGGCCCGCAGCCGAAGCAACGGACTGGCGCGCAATAGTCTGCTTTGCACAAGGGATGCAAATAAAGATATCATCAGCTGGGAGTAGAGCCCCACAACCTACGCACTCCCCAAAAGGCTCAGCAGAACCATTTCCGGCAATAACGGAAGCCTCCATATGGTGATTTATGGTATTCGCAATACTTGGGTCTTTTAACCCTTTTGCACGTAACACCTACGGGCTTGGCACTTAAGGCCCAGCCAAGCCAGTACGTAGGTGTTACGTGCTTGACTTTCCTCGCTTGTAGTTTAAAAAGTAAAAACAACAAATACTCACCTGACCCCTTGTTGGATCCGGCCGGGTCTCCTCTTTAATTTGGTGCCATCCGATCCCCCGTGGGGGGTCGGATGGCTCCAGGAGAGCCCCCGGAATAGGCCGCCCCCACCCCCCCCGCTTCTGCAGCAGCAGCTTCTAACTGTAAAAAAAAAAATAAATAAAAATGACATTCACTTACCTGTGTGTGCGCTGGCTCCCGCTGTCCCTCCTCTTCACCTGGGGGGCCTCCGATCCCCCCCCAGGACTTACCGATCTTCAGGAGAGAGCCTGGGAGGCTCTCTCCTCTCTTCTTCACGATGGCGGCCGCCATCATGCCTCTAAGCCCCGCCCCCTTGGGGGCGGGGCTTATGAAGTCATCCCGGCCCCGATCTCAGGCTTCAGCCTTCTCAGCTTCTCAGATGCCGGTGATCGGTGCCCTGGAAGGAGGTGGCAGGAGATCCTCTGATCTCCTGCCTTCTCCTTCTCTGGATGCCGATCACCGGCATCTGTCAGCTGAGCGGCGAGGGACAAGAGCTTGCAATCGAAGGTAAGTACAGTAAAAAAAAATTTTTTTTTTTTCTAATAAAATACTTTTTATTATTGTGTGGTGTTTTTTTTTCACATTAACCCTTTGTGAGCTGGTAAGGGGTCCATGAGACCCCTTATACCAGTTCACAAGGCTGGGGGGGTGGCAAGTCACCTGCCCTAGCGGGTGGCTTGCCATTAACCCCCGCACCCCCATTACCTGCCTCCCCAAAGGCCAGGGGGGGGCAGAAGAGCCCGGGCCCACATAGGCTATGTGGGCTCGTAGGCTGCAGGGTGGGGGGGCCACCAAAGCTGGCCCCCCCACTCTGTGCCTACAAGCCCCCATAGCTGGTCCCGGGCTGGTTACTTTGGGTAAGGGGGACCCCACGTCATTTTTTTTTTTTGGATTTTGAAGGGTTTTTAACCCTTCAAAATCCAAAAAAAAATGGGGTCCCCCTCCCCGGGAAGGGGGACCCTATGTCATTTTTTTTTAAATTAACCATTTGTCATCCAGCAGCTATAAAAGGCTTCTGGGCAGGAAAGGGTGTCTACCTATACATATGTGGTATCGCTGTAACCGGGAGAAATTGGGGTTTCTCACGCAATAAGATTTTATTGACAAACTTACATTTTTTATTACAAAAAAACTCTTCAAATTGTAAAAAAATGTTTTTTTTTTATTTTTTTTCACACATTTCACCCAAAAAAATTGAGAATACACCTAAAAAATACAAACAAGACATTTCATGTTAAAGCCCAGACTCTGTTGAAAAAAACAATATATAATTTTCCTGGGAAATCCCTGGAAATCCCTTCAAAAATGACAGTTGAATATGTGTAGCGCAAAATGGTGAAACATCGTCTGGCAACAGGGAGTGGCAAATGCTGCAGGTAGGCTGGCAGCGAAAGGGTTAAGGCATAAGCCAACCCGGGATGCCCCCTTATTTGTAAATGTCCCGGAAGGGAGGATTTTTTTTTTTTTTTAAATTAAGTTAAGGTCCCCTTTAATAAAAAAAAAAATATATATATATATAGATAGATTATATATACAAGCATTTATAATATATCCCAATTAATAGCCAGGCAACATAGAGCCGGAGGGCCACCATAAACAGGGATCCCGGGATCTGTAAGGCAAGAGAAATCACAATCAGATCCTCACATGTGTGCAACAAACAATGCATGGCACCAAAGTGCCTTAAAAATGAGCAAAACCATGCCCCCTAATAAAAAAATAACTCCCCACCATATCCAATACAAGAGGATATGAAATTCCCACTTAACGGCCCCACCCAGGTGGGGCCGCTTACCTGGCCAAGCGAGCAGCAGCCGGAGAGCGAAAACAGCAGCCAGCAGCCACAGCACCGGAGACCAAGTGCGGACGCGCGCCCAAGTGACTTCCCCCTTTGAAGGAAAGTGAAACTGGGGCCGCCGCCGGCGCCACGCCCCCGTTGCCGCGTCACCGGGACCCGCCCCCTACGCTGATCAGTGCAGCCAATTCATCTGGGGATTACACCAGATGGGCCACTATACGTGCGCCCAGGCAGCGGAGGGGGGAGGGAGGACAAAGACCGCATAGCGCAGCCTATGCAAAAAGTAAACTACATACAGTGCCAGCGGGGAAGGGGGGAAGGGGGGAGGCGGGAGGGGGCCGCTAAGCAACAGTCTGCTTAGTTAAAGCGGCCAGCCACCTACCCAGCGCGGTCTGTCATTCAAGCAGACCTAAACCAAGTGAAACAAAAAAGTGCACACATGCTGAAATAAACTTAATGCATAACATGAACACACACATGTTGAAATAAAGTTATACTAGTGAAAACACACATACTAAATGCACACCCTCAAACCCCCCCCCATAGCGAAGGGAGAAGGGACAGGAGAGAAAAGGGGCTACGGGGACCCTCGGGACAGGGGCATCCCATTTCCAGATCACCATGCCGGATAGCCGCATTGCCCCACGCATGAGGTCGAGCGGTAGGAGATAATCTCCTAGGCACTTAAAGTGCCATCTACCATTTGCCCAGTGAGCAGCCTAGGCTGGGAGGCTTCCATTCCACCATCAAGGTATAAACACTCAAACCGGGCAGAAATAGACCAAAAGGGGGATGCCGGGGTAAAAACCCCGGCCTACCTGTAAGCAGGAGACTTCCATCTTCTGACTTGTCGTCAAGCAGAGAGAAAAATACTGGTGATTGAAGGGAGGTACCAGGTATATATAGGCCGGAAGGGGGCTCATTACAAGACTTCCTCTCTGCACTACGTCACCTGGCAGCGAGTTAACCCATTAAGTGAAGAATATTTAGAAGTGAAGCGGGGTGTGTGGCACACCAAGAATATGAACTATTAGTATTAATAATTTCAGTTCTAGCCGCCTGTATATCTCTACCACATTTCTGAGTGTGTGGATGGGTTTTCACCCCTCGCTCCTCATAGGTATGACTATCGCTAAAGAATATTATGCGGGGTGTGGTCTGGATATGGCCGTGTGAGGAGCGTTTTGGCAGAGCTCCGTCCAGCCCAAGACGTTTTCAGGTGATTACCTGTAGACTGGTCGCGCGGATCCTCAGAAATGGGGTCCCAGAAGAGAAAGAAGAGCGGGAGGAGGACTGCGGTGGCGACCCGACCCAGGATCGCAAAGTTCCTTACCCCCCCGGCTGCCCTGAAGAGGCGGGGGGAGGTAGACATGATGGCGGAGGCGGCTGCTGCGGCCGCAATGGTGTCCCGCAGTGAAGAGAGAGAAGAGGCGGCGGCGGGGAGAAGAGCCGGGCTACATCACAGCGGTGGATCAGCTGTGAATCAAAGTGACAGCCGCCCGCCGAGCAGAGGGAAGGAGGCGAGGCGAGCGGAGGAAGACGCTGCTAGCAGAGCACGAGGTGAAGAGGTGAGAGGAGGGGGGCTGACGGCACAGCAGCAGCGCATGACACCTGACACGGGCCGAAGTGGCAGTGATAGCAGAATGTCTGCTGAGCAGGCTGCTGCTCTGAGTAAGGAAGGGGAAAGTGGAGAAACACAGGATGCAGCACAGACAAACAAGCAAAGTAGCATTTCCCAGTCTAAGGTCTTAGAAAATGAACTGACTCAGTTTGACAAGAGTGCGCAGGTCACAAATGTACCACTAAAACAAATCCCTACAGACTCGCCAAAAACTCAGCTTCCCTCAGTCCAACAAGAAATATGTCATTCACCCAAGCAATTACTGGAGGCATGCAATGAGCCTCTGCCAAGGCATCCCAGGGGAACCCAGAGTGAGGGAGTTATCCCCTATTCTCAGCCCACACTTTGAAGTCAGCAGCAGTAGCTGCAGTGGAAGTGGCAGCAGTGTGGGGGACACAAGGCTCGTTTCCTCGGAGTCCCTAGAGGACATGAGTGAAGATGCTGCTGGCCCCAACCCCAGTCAGAGTGGCCTCCTAAAAGACACCGTCGCCCAGAAGTGGAACCCGGATATAGATGAGGGTGGTCGGGGGGACTGGCGGAAGGCGGGGTCTGCGTCCTCGACCGCAACCCCCCGTCGGGACTGGTCGCCGCTGGATGATGGGGAGCCCAGAGGATCAGAAATCTTTTGCAATCTTTGGTTACTAAAGAGGACCTACAGGCCCTTCCTTCCAAGGCAGATCTAGAGTCAATGGCGCTTCGTATTGAGAAGGCGGTGAGAAAGGATATTGAAGACCTGCAACAACAAGACAGCTAAGTTAGACACGAGAGTGGCCGTAGTGGAAAGAAATCGGGAAGAGTTGTCCCGGGAACTGTCTGAGTTGGCCGGGCTGCAGCGGGAGGTCCGGCGACAGCAAACAGAAATGCAGTTACACCTAGACGACCTGGAGAACAGGGGAAGACTGAACAAGGTGAAATTAAGGGGGATCCCGGAAGAGATTGGGGGCGACAGACTGAGATCTGCGGCTCAGTCAATTTTCAACTCTCTACTGGGCAGACAACCGGAGACGACGTATAGAATTGAATGTGATGAGCAGGCCCCAGGGGGGCCCCGGGTCCCCACGTGACGTTCTGTGCCGACTGTTGTTTTTCGAGGACAGAGAGGAAATAGTGAAAACAGCATGGGAGAGGGGTACAGTGAATTGGAGCGGTGCAGGAATCACCATTTTGCCAGATTTTTCGAGGAGAACACTTCATATGAGACGGCTTCTGCGCCCGCTTCTTGAGAAAATTAAGACCTCGGGGGCCTCTTACAAGTGGGGGCACCCATTCCATTTAGTAGTAAGAAAAAATGACTCTGTTTTTGCTTTAAGGTCTCCTGAGGAACTCCCACGGCTGTTTGACATTTTATCAGTGGACGCTATCCAGATACCAGACTGGCTGACGGAGGCGCTGCCGCCCCCTTTTCAGCCATTGCCACAGCGGGAAAGGGGGCCTCGGTTTGGGGGGGGGGCTCGGCCAGACCGAGCGTGGCCTCGACGGGAGGAGTGGATGGGGCGCCAACTGAGAAGATGAGAGGGTAACCGGCCCCGTCCCTTGGCCCGGGCAAAAGACCCAATGGGTTCACAATGTCTCTGACTGGCCAGACTCGGACGAGTTGGCGGCTCTATCCTTCCTCTGGTCGTGGCCACATGCTGCACCATTGCACTACTTCATTTGGCGCCCATCGTAAGTCCCTTTTTTTTTTTTCTTCTTGCCAGTTTATTGAGCTCATTATAAATATTTTTTCTTGATGTTGTATTGTTATAACATTTCGGTAGATGTTTAAGGAACTTGCTATGGTCTTGTTCTGGGGTGGGGGGGATGGGCCGGGTGCCTCCAGGGGGGGTGGGTGGCGGTGGGGTGGGACATGACAACTTTGAACCTAAGGTCTCTGCGATGGGAGCGGTCTGTCTTGGTCCGCCCCCGCCGCCCCCCCCCTCTGGGGGGACTGCTTGCTTACCTATTTATTTACTTGTCTACTTGCTTGCCTGGGGGGGGGATCGGGGGGGTGTCCTGGGCGTGGGCAGCCGGTTTTTGGCTGGGCGCTCTCTCTTCCCCCTCCCCCCAGCGCGATGGGGGGGCCGAGAGTGCTTCGGTTCGGGGAATACGGGGTGGGGTGGGGGGAGGGTCCATGGAAGACAGAGGATTGGAGGGCCGGGCAGCAGGCACCAGTGGACCGATGTTAAACTAGTTACAGTTGGGTCGGGGCAGCAGAACCCGCTCTGCATTTATGCTTTTTACAAGCTGATGGCCAGTTGGGCTGGGCGGACCTCGTCACGCCTGTATTCAACCAAAGTTCCCCAAATAGGTAACTGACCACCCTTGTGGAGTACGCTTTGCTGGGGGTGGACAGTGTTTTGGGAGTTGCTCCCAGAGCGGATAGTTTAGGTTGGGGAGGTTAGCCTTCCTTAGAGTTGTTGGATACCGGGCCGTAGCCGGTGTCGCTTGGTGTTCTGTGTGTGTCTAAGTGTTGAGTTGCGTGTGTCCCTTCCTTTTGTTTTATCTGTCTGTGTTTAGGGGAGCGGGCGGGGATGGGGGGGATGGGGGGGATGGGAGGGGGCGTGGTCCATGTATTACATTCTGCTCATTTAATGTAAAAGGCCTGAACAGCCCATCGAAGAGGGCCCAGATCTCATATTCTCTGCACAAGAAGAGGTGTCAGATCCTTTTCTTGCAGGAGACGCATTTTAGACCAGGTAAAGTGCCAAACTGCAAGGATAAAAACTTTCCTGATTGGTTTCATGCACCGAATCCGGAGGCCAAATCGAAGGGAGTATCTATAGCGATTCATAGGAACGCCCCATGTGTGTTTTTGGACAAGATGATAGATGCGGAGGGTAGATATGTTTTTGTGAAGGCTCAGATGGGGGGTAGAATTTTAACGTTGGCCAATGTTTACCTCCCAAATGTAGATCAGGTTGGGGCTACCCAGAAGATCCTTAGGAAACTAGAAGATTTTGCGGAGGGGGTAGTTATATTAGGGGGGGACTTTAATTTGGCCATTGAACCATTGTTGGATACTTCAACAGGGCGGTCGTCCCTGTCCTACGCAAAGTTGAGAGCCTTCAAAAAATTGCTTCATGACAGACAATTAATTGATGTTTGGCGGATCTGTAACCCAGGGACTAAAGATTTTACGTTCTACTCAAACACTCATTCATCCTATAGTAGGATTGATTATTTTTTCATTAGTCACCATGCTCTTCAGTGGTCCCCGGTGGCGACTATAGATACCAGAATCTGGTCAGATCATGCTCCCCTGCTCCTGTCACTGGACTTGCTGGGGTTGCATGAAAGACCATGGCAGTGGCGGCTGAATGAGGGTCTTCTGCAGGACGAGATGTGTATTAAAGCTGTTTCGGAAGGAATTTCGGATTTCCTGAGAAACCACGAGAATGACACAACTGGGCTCCCCACGCAATGGTCCAAATTTGGTAATCTTAATTTATTAATTTTTTAATGTATTAATTTATTGACTTATACTCCCAATAGTTATTAGCTTAATTATTTCTTAATTCAGCGTGTATTTCACTGTCAAAAGGCGCTGTGCCCGCCATTCTTATGCAGGAGTTCTCTGAGGTAAAAGGGGCGGGGCCGGGCTTTAGGCGCGAGCCGCGGCCCCCACCCGTCTGTTTGGCGCTGTTGCGGCCTGGGATCCTGAGCGGGGCTGGGCGTCAGGGTCAAAGCCACGGCCCGCTCCCCTCCTTATGGTCTTTTCTCTCGGCCGCACATTGCTGCGGTGCCGGCCTTTTCCACTGTCATGGCGGAGGGGAGCTTCTCCCCTCATGCCTTCATACTTGGGGGCGGGGCTGGGCTTTCCAGCACTGCGGCCCGCCCCTGTGTCACAGGCACCGCTGAGGATGAGGGGATCCTCATGCAGCACGCATCAAGGCTGAAGAGGGAGAGAGGGGTGCAGGTAAAGGGGCTGATTGAGTGTATATCCAGGTTGGAGGTTTCCCACAAGCAGAGCCCGAGCTCCTCTGTGTTACTGGAATTGACGGAGTCTAGGAATAAGTTATTGAGCTTGTTAAATAGGATGTCTTACAGACAGAGGGAACTGGCGAACAGGTTTTACTATGAGCACAGTAATAAATGCGGACGCCCATTGGCGAGACTTTTACACCCCCGACAACACCAAACATACATACCGACCATAAAGGGGGGAGGTGGGGACCTGGTGCATGATCCCAAGGAAATAGTGGAGGTCTTTAGACGGTTTTATTCTCAACTATATAGCATTGGGGGGGGGGGAGCCCGGGAGAAGGAAATAGAGATGTATGTGGAGGACACAGGGCTACCCGTACTAGATACAGCGGATAGAGACGCATTGGAGGAGCCGTTTGAACAGCTAGAGTTGTTCGAGGCATTGGTCGGGACACCGTCTGGCAGGAGCCCGGGCCCTGACGGTTTTACGGTGAAGTTCTATAAACAGTTTAAAACCCTGCTGGTCCCATTCATGACTAAGACGTTCAATGCAGTGTCTGGTGGGTGCAGCTTCCCGACGCAGACCCTAGAGGCACATATTACAGTCCTGCCCAAGCCGGGAAGGGAGCTAACGTTATGTAGTAGCTACAGGCCGATCTCTCTAATCAACGTTGATGTCAAACTTTAATCCAAAATTATTGCGAATCGATTGAAGGGATTGCTGCCTTCCTGCGCACACACGGATCAGGTGGGGTTTGTGTCGGGAAGAGAGGCAGGTGACAATACGATTAAGACTATCTTGTTAAATTCCTACGCTAAATCTCATAAAATCCCTCTGTGTCTCCTGTCCGTAGATGCTGAAAAGGCGTTCGACAGAGTTAGTTGGAGATTCCTCGAGCACTCCCTTAGTCAAGCAGTCCTAGGCCCAGTTATAAGAGAGAAGATACGGGCACTCTATTCGGGTCCCACAGCAAGTGTGAGAACAAACAGGCTCCTGTCCTCTTCGTTCCAGGTTAGGAATGGGACAAGACAGGGGTGTCCCCTATCACCTTTGTTATTCGTACTGGTGATGGAGCATTTAGCGGTGGCCTTGAGACGGAACCCTAACATTAAGGGAATAGAGGTGGGGAATAGGAGACACAAACTGGCGCTATATGCTGATGATTTGCTTATGTATGTCACCTCACCACACACCTCCTTGCCCTCGATCATTCAGGAGTTTAAGCGATTCAGTAGGGTCAGCAACTTTAAGGTCAATATGGCCAAATCTGAAATTCTAAATATCAGTATAGAGGAACAGTTGCTGGTTCAGAGGCTGAAGGGGAATTTTTCCTTTAAGTGGTGCGAGGAGGCCATAAATTACCTGGGGGTTCTCATACCAGCTGATCCTGCTTCACTATTTAGACTGAACTATGACCCCTTATTGGCGAGGGTAAAAGCGGACCTGGAAGAGTACAGAAAGAAGGGCATTTCGTGGCTGGGTAAGATCAATGTTATAAAGATGGACATACTGCCTAAGCTACTATATGTTTTTCAAGCTGTGCCTATTTGCGGTAACAAGCGTTTTTTTCGGCGGTTGAGGTCGGAGATTATTAGGTTCATCTGGGGGGGGACAGCCAAGACTGAGTTTACAGAAATTGATGAGGCCGAAGGAGAAGGGAGGGGTTGGGCTGCCAGGCATTGAAAATTACCACAGAGTGGCAGTGTTAACAAGGATGGTGGACTGGTATCTAGGAGAGGAATCTAAGCAATGGGTGACAATCGAGCAAGACATGCAAACATGGAGTTTGACGTCTCTTCCCTGGGTTGACCCAAAACTAATCTCCAGAGAAGGGTTAGCCTTTCTGACGACCCAGCTCCTCCTGCTGTGGGAGGACAGTCTCAGAAATATTCAAATTGCAACTAGGCCGGGCCCATTGGTGCCTTTGTTTGACAACCCGGCGTTCCCACCCGGGGTGGGGGGTGTCTAAATTCCTGTGTTGGGAGGCGTCCGCATGGCCCAGGCTGCGACATACGCTGATGGGAGGGGGACCCCCTACGTTGGAGGGTCTGGGGGGTCGTGGGGAGGTGGGGGGGTCTTGGCTTGCAATAAGTCAATTACGCAATTACTTTAGCTCATTGGGAGACTTGGGGGAGATAACCAGGAATAGAACCCAGTTTGAGGATCTGTTGGAGGCAGTCGAACGACCTAAAGGGGTTATCTCTATCCTGTATGATGGAGGAGCGGGAACCTAGGAAGTTGGACTTCGTAGCGGAATGGGAGAGGGAGATAGGGAAGACGTTTGAGAAGGAGGACTGGGAGAAGGCGTTTTATTTAACCCATAAAATGGCAAACCATGTAAAGCCCAGGAAAAAAATTTCAAGTTAATCTTCCCCACAGCTCCCGACTCGTGCTGGTGATGTAACAAGGAGTAACACCAGACTTTTACATGTCTGGTGGGAATGTCCTAGTATATATAGATTATGGGTGAAGGTCCTACTGTTATATGACGAGGTCTTTGGTACTGTGACTCCAAACACCCTTGAGATAACGTTGCTTTCCATGCTCCCGAGGAGTAGGGAGGTGGGGGGCCTTGAGACATTTCTTGACCGCGGCGAGGATGGTGATCCCTAGGCACTGGAAGATTGTGACTCCCCCCTCACTGCTAGAATGGTATGATGAACTGAATAATATCATGAGGATGGAGGAGCTTACCGCGGATCTGGGGGGGCAGATGAAAGAGAAAGGTTTACACATACGTGGGTAGCCTGGATTATGTTTAAAGACTCAGATGCTGGCCAAAAGAGAATACTGGGAATGCAGTAGGAGGTGGGGGGCGCTGGGTAGGGGCTGGACTGTGCCGGCCACGGTGGTATTCCCCCTTCCTCTTTTCCGTTCATCCGCATCCGAGCATTTGAGTACACGGCCTTCCTTCTTTCCCCGTTTTCCCCTCCCCTTTTCTGTCCTAGTGTCTAGTGTGTGTGTGTGTCTCGTGTGAGTCTGTTATTGTCCTTTGTACAATGGGCTGGTTGTCGCTCCAGAAGTGCTCCGGGAGAACCGTAGACTTTGGACATCCAGGGATCGATTATTGGGGAGCTAATCCTATGGGAACGAGCTCTGGGCCCACTTGGGGTTTGGCTCAACTTTGTGGTCCTCCACGTAGGATTGGTGGTTCGGGTGAATGTCTTTGCACGCCTCTCCGGAGGAGCAGAGGAGGGAATGGGGGGGATTTAGCAACTTGAAGGTCGCTGCGAAAGTGATTTGATTGGCAAGGAAAAGGGGACAAAGGCGAGTGACTTGTGTGCTTCCCGATCATATAGGTGGATGTTGTCAATCCCGGTAAGCTGGAGGTGACAGGCGCATTGTACTTGTTACATGTTTTTGTGCTTTTCCAAAATGTTGTCCTATGCTTGAAAACTCAATAAAATAAGATTAAACATAAAGAATATTATGCTTAATGAAAAACAGATGTTCTTCTGAGTTATACCTTCCATATATGTGCTG
This sequence comes from Gastrophryne carolinensis, assembly GCA_027917425.1. Taxonomy (NCBI): domain Eukaryota; kingdom Metazoa; phylum Chordata; class Amphibia; order Anura; family Microhylidae; genus Gastrophryne; species Gastrophryne carolinensis. The sequence continues at coordinate 130,573,375 of CM051240.1, read as the reverse complement.
TATATGTTTGAAATGTCAAATAGAAGTATGACATGTCATCCAATCAGGATTAATATTATTATTATTGTTTATTTATATAGCGCCATCATCTTCCGTAGCGCTTTACAAAGTAGTAATTACAGACAGGGTAGAAACATACGGAACATATACTATTTCAAATGCAGTTTTACAGAGTTGACAATGGATATTCTGAGTACAAGATACAATAGGGGAGAGAGCCCTGCCCTTTCGAGCTTACAGTCGAAAGGAAGACGGGTGAAGACGAGGGGGAAGGATCACAGTCAGTATTGAGCTTTGTGGCATGTGACCTTTAGAAGATTGGTTAGGCCAGATTATATGCTTGTCTGAATAAGTGAGTTTTAAGGGCGCCTTTGAAGGTTTTGAGGGTTGTGGAGTGGCAGATTGGGTGCGGGAGGGCATTCCAGAAGGTTGAAGTTGCACGTGAGGAGTCCTGGAGGCGGGCGTGAGAGGAGGTGACCAGGGTGGAGGACAGGAGAAGATGGGCATTTAAGTTTCTTTGTCTAAACCTGTATTTAAGCAAGCCGCAAAATTGGGCAATTCGGGTGTTGGCAAGGCAATTGAAGTAAGCAAGAGCCCGGTCGACCAAATAACCATTGTATTACCTGAAGATTTGCGTTTAATTTCTACATCATAGCTCTATAGCATAGCTTATGGCTGAAAATCCCAGAATCCTTCCACTGTAACAGGTGAGCTTATCAGCAGCTTTAACAAAATCAAACAGCAGTAATAAGATCCCTAGTTGGAAATGCTGCCAGTAATCCTTTAGATACTGGAACACTTGGATCTCATCTAAAGGGGTCGAGTCAGGAAGCCTATGCCAGGTACACCTTTGTACACAGTTTGTGTATATTGCTAACATAAACGCAAACACATTGTTAACAGAGAAAGAACAACTAGAGAATAAAAAAAAATCAGGTAGCTTCAACACCGTGAGGATGTCATTTTGACACCCAAAAATTCCATTAAAAGTGTGCAACAAGGTGCACACAACTCAACAACAAAAGCATGTGTGCCTGAGTTGATGTTCTCAGGCATATTAGGTCACAGCCTCTTTTAAATGCATGTACACATGAAAATTCTTTAACTCTTATGAGGAAACATCTCTAAAATTTTTACTTGAGTTTTTCTTCTCCCAGCTTCCTCAGTAGGCTCTGAACAAGTTTGGACACACGCACACCCCCTTTCTTAGGAGAATCGCTTGGCCTGCTTTGGCTACTGACTCGTTCTTGTTCTCCAACAAATTATGATGGTTAAGTTCAGGGATGTCACTCCCAGAGCAGAGTACCCCCTCCTTTTTCACACCTGGGGCGATTTCAGACCAGCTAATTTGTGTGACGCAAATACAGTATATATGGTAGAAAATGATAATGGTAGTGCAAATCAGTACCCTGCAGAGTCAGCGGTTTTATATTTGTAGATTTTCCAAACATGAAAAACACCATATATGCCCCATTTAAGAGGCAAACCTCCCCTCTTATCACCAAGTAATTATAACTCGCGCAGCTTTTGCATTCAGTTAAAATCCACACAAAATTGTATTAAATGATTCATATTAACAAAGTAAGAAAACATTGTGCAACAAGGTGCATGTGTGCTTGAGTTGATGTTCTCAAGCATATTAAGGTTGATTCACAGCCACATTTAAATGCACTTACACATGAAAAAGTGTGTGTTTTTTTGGTCCATTTTTGATCTTCTTCTGTATTTTTTGGGGATGTATTAGCGTTTGCGTACCTGTGGGTAAGCGTTTTCATTTTTGTGTCTATTGTATATTCGTTGTGTTGTTTTCGCCTTGAAGCGTATAATGTGTGATTATATATGGGCTTGCGCATGATTTAGAGCCTTGATTAGGCCTTTGAGAGGGGCCAATAAAACGTGTCCTTTCACGCTCCACTTACTGCCTCTATGCGGTTGATTCAGAGACAAAAAAAGACTTCCGTTTTTGTGTCGATCTTTTTTTTTTTTAAATGTTCCCGCTCTCGTATGAGTGTACGAGCGATTCTATGCATGCATTGCAAGCCTTCTGTAAAGTCTTCATCCGTTCGTATGCTAACAAGAATGTCATTTTCCAGCTTTCGTTTTCTGTTTATTTTACTCATGTTACAACGTTGGCTTTCGTTTTTGCCTTTTTTCCATCATCTCCTCCCACGAATCCTTTATGTTTCCCGTTAGATTCTGTTTTCTTTTTACAATAAATAATCGTCCAGACGAAAATCCTTACGACCTTACGCCTGCGCACTACAAACCTAACTTACCCATATCACTTCGCACTCTCATTCTTCTTCCATTTCTCACCCCTAAAACTTACCCAAATCACTTCGCGCTCTCATTCTTCTTCCATTTCTCAACCCTAAAACGTACCCAAATCACTTTGTGCTCTCATTCTTCTTCCATTTCTCAACCCTAAAACGTACCCAAATCACTTCGTGCTCTCAATCTTCTTCCATTTCTCAAACCTAATACTTACTCAAATTCCCTTCGCGGTCATGTTCTTCTTCCATTTCTCAACCCTAAAACTTACACAAATCACTTCACGGTCATGTGAATTTTCATCTCTAAATATTTCTTGGCCCATTCGTTTTGTGTTAATGTATTTTGAAAATGAAATGACACAAACTTTTTTTTTTTTTTTTTAATCACAAATGCCAGTTTTGGTTGGCCTTTTTTTTAAATTGTTTTTATAAAAATGATTTTTTTTTTTCAGAATAAAATATAAAATATTTAAAATTTATAATATTTTTTAAAAACTAAACTATATACATAGCAATGGCAGGACCCAGAACATTAGTCTTTATCTGTGGTCCCCAATGAGTCGCGCAGCACCTGCATGTTGGCCACCAACTGAAGAACCCTTGCACTCATTTCTGCCACTCTGGCACGTGTGGTACCTGTATAAAAAAGAAAAAAAACATTATTTGTTGCCAAATACATGTTTCTCAGCTGGGGATGGAATGTTTTTTAGGTGGCACGCTAACTCATGACGCCATATGTCATTATGCTAAGTAATTAATCTAAGGAAGAGGGCATATGTCGTTATGCCATGTAATTAATCTAAGGAAGAGGGCATATGTCATTATGTTATTGACATTGACTATGGCTTTAGGTATCTTGGTGATCATGTCAATTCCCACACTCCAAATAATGACATTACAACTTACTTCGTTGGTGGCCGACGTCTGCTTCAGGGACCGCCTGCGGTTCTGGGACCTGCCACTGCTGGGAAGTTGAGGCTGTAGAGACATGTCAAATAGGGTCACTTCTAATGTCTGAGTCAACATTAAGCAAATGACAAATTGAATGTGTGTGTGAGATCATCCACCTTCTACATGTGCCTCCTGGGCCTGATCCTTCACCCGCTAATGAATCATCTAGAAAAAAAGATTAAGGGAATCAGCTTTTGTTTAAATAGCATGTATGTGTGTGCGGTTACATTAAGAGTCACATACCAGAGGCTAATGGCTCCGTCGCTTGGTATGACTCCCTGCCCACGTCGTGACGCCCCTCCCCTGTAGAAAGGTCCAGGGGCTGGTTGGAGGCCGCTACAGAGGAGGGATAGGAACGTCACCCTGGAGATCCACCACCTTCACTTGGTGCTGCAGATTCATGCAGCACTGGTCGGCCTGTGCGCCTCCAGGTGCGTCGTATTCGGTACTCCATTTCCTACACTAGAAAAGCAAAGTATTTATAAAGAAAGGCCAACCTTCTGCATTATTTACATCTAGCATGCAATCACTATGTACTTACTTGGGAAATGGAGCCAGAACCAGCACCCGGGGCATGTGGAGCCGTTTCAGGTCCGACCAATGCTGCATGATCTGCGTATGGGTGAAGGTGGTGTCTGTCTCAAGCTGGATCCTGGAAACGATCTCCAGGGCGACGGTCCTCTTCTCAAAAGAGTTGGGCAGGTAGTCGTACCTGCACTGAAGCATCGTCTAATAAACAGTTATTAGATCAAACTGCATACAAATATCTGTCACAATTAGATCAGTTGACTAAATTACATTCCCAGACACATTTCTAGCCTCAAACTATCCCTATAGATGTTAGAGAGTTGGTTCGCACATGTGCGCACTTCTGTTTGGCACAGAGTTTTACAAACTTTTAAAGATAACTGTTTCTTCCTGCGCTTCCTTAAGGCCTAGGCATGCATTTAAATGGCAAAGTCCTTACAATACACTTATGAGCATAATCAGCTCTTCTTGTTGGCAGGTGAAGATCGTGGGCGCCATCTTTCTTCTTGTCCGCAGCAGATAAGTAATGCCCCAGCGGTTTCCGGGTTCCGCACGGCCGGATGAACGGCCGTACACACGCGAACGCATAGGCATCATACCCAGGCATTAGTATTTAAAGGGTCCTGGACACACAGCTCTTTCTCTTTGAGAGTTTCAACATGCCAGCAAAAAAAGCAGTCGGTAAGGCCAAACCAGGCAAGGAGGCCACCAGCAAAAGGCCACAGTGGCCTGCGGAGCCTTCTTCACATCCGACCACTCGGTCCCAAATACCAACTCCGAAGGCGCCATTACCCACCAAGACCGCTAAACCCAAACCAACCAGCAAAGCCAAGAAGAAGCTAACAACAAAGCAGGCAGGTACGCCCGCAAGAAAGGCCACTAAGAAAGTGAGAAGCCCCCAAAAAACACCATCCCCTCCTCCCCGGCCTAGCACATCCTTTCAGAAAGAACGCTCCACTGGCAAGGCCAGGAAGAGCCACAGGCCCAGAAGCCCCAGCCCAGCATCTCCTGAGCCACGTGGGAAACACACCCATGGCCATGGAAAGACCAAGAGCCACAGGCCCAGAAGCCCAAGCCCAGCCAGCTCTGCATCTCCTGAGCCACATGGGAAACACACCCATGGCCATGGAAAGCCCAAGAGCCACAAGCCCAGAAGCCCAAGCCCAGCCAGCTCTGCATCTCCTGAGCCACGTGGGAAACACACCCATGGCCATGGAAAGACCAGGAGCCATAGTCCCAGAAGCCCCAGCCCAGCATCTCCTGAGCCACGTGCAAGTACCTACCAGGGGCATGGAACCACAAGTGGCAAGGGCACAAAGAGGCACAGGGCAGAAGCACCACACCCTCTCCTCCTCAGCCACATTTGCCACCGGCACAGGTGGCAAGCAGCTATCCATATGCCACATCCACGCCTGGAAGTTCTGTGGCCACCCAGGCAAGGACCCCCAATCCATTTGCAAGTCCAGTCCATTCTTTATCAAGCCATGTGTCCAACATTTCAACACAACAGAGCCAGCCCAGAATGTCCCCCGAATTGCCTACATACAGAGATGAGCCCGAACAGCAAACAATAGGCCGAACATTGCAGCGAGGACAGTTGAGTGGCAGGTTTGGTGAGGCCCAAACTCTTGCATTGGCAAGTGGGCTCACCCTACATTATGACAAGCTATATGGGCGAAAATCCAAATCTACAAGCAAAATAAGAAAAAATTAAATCTTGGAGGAGCTCACCAGACAGGTCAATGCAGCGGGGAAGGAGCTTAAAGATGTGGAGCAGATACAGTGCAGAATGTCTGACCTGAAGTATACAGCACGGAAGAAATAAAATAAACGGCACAATTACAGGTACATATTTGAGTTGTGCATTTGTCTGCTTGTTGTATTGTCCACAATTTCCTAAATTTGCAAACCTATATTTTTCAGCTTACAAACTGGCAGAGTAGCTTGTAGGGGAGGTTACGGTTTTAGCAGGGTGTTTAATGTCTGCAGAATGTTCATTTTCAAACTTGGCAGGCCATACACGACCTTGGACAGTATTTATGGTCACTATTAAAGTCTTTATATTAGCAAAGCGCTGCCTATTATGTGATTCTACTCAATCATATCCAACATTTCCTTCTTTGTCTTTAGGCCACTTGTGTTTTAGCTGTGCTTTGGTCTCAAATACTTGATCAGGGGTCAGGGAAAGGTCTACATTGGAAGAATGCCCACCAGCATACCAGCAAGCCAAATGCTATTTTCAAGCTGAGTGTGGGTCCCTAATGGCCCTTTAGGGATGTGTGAAGCCTCATAACATGCAGTACATGCATGTTTGTATTATTTAAGGTGACCAATGTGTATATACAGGGTGAGTGATACATATAACAGATAATGACATTCATAGTGAAGGTCACCTTGGACCGTTGGGGGAGTTCGCATTCCTGCTTGGCCATGTGTTTTAGTGAAGCATATGTAGTAATCCAGATCATCAATGGATTTTTGGGTGTTTACGTGCCTTTTTATTTAAAATACAGCCCAGCATCAAGCCCAAGCAAGTGTGTAAGCCTCATCCAGTTTGACCACGCCATCAACTTCCGTGCTGCCCAGAAGCCAGGACCAGATATATACGGTAAGTGAACTTTGATGAATCTGCTGATGCATGTGAATGAACATAACTAATTTGCATAACAAATATATTTAGGACCCAAATTTAACCTTTTTTTGCACATGTCCCAACAGACCCACACACTGATGGAGGAGAATGCCAGCTTGAGGGGACCTTCAGAACTGACCCCCTGGAACCTAATCTACCACTGTCCCAACATGTTACTGCACCAAATCCTCTGCAGCAGAGTGAAGCTGGATGCATGCTGCCAGCCCATCGTGGGCAGCATGCAGAGACTGAGCCTACAGTCCCCCAGTGGTAGCTCTGCTGCAGAGGATTTGCCGAGCACATCTGCGACTCTTGCTCGCCCTAGAGGTCCAGCACCTGCGGGCGCTTAAACCCGGGGAATTTGGTAGACGTAGTCAGCAACGTCGACCAGTTTCCCAGGGGAGGCACGTGCCAATCCTGGAGTCAGCATGGCACCATGAGAGGCGTTTATTTCGCCAGGTGACTCAAAGAACCACAGAGCAGCTTACTGCACAATTAGATACATTAAATAATACATTCACCACCATGCTGACAGAATTTAGGACGAGCAACAGCCACATGGCCACCTTAACTAATAATTTCACAGCCATGCTCGAGGAAGTTAGAAATCACTCATGTTGGAACAGTGGCAGATTATGAATGCCACACATGCCCAGGTGATGGCCCACCACCAGGGTTTTATGGGCAACACCCATTTTAACAGCTATTTGCCCTGTATCTGCTCCACATCTTTCCTCTACATCCCCACTGTATTGACCTGTCTGGTGAGTGCTACCAAGATTGCCTTTTTTATGGCTTTGCTTGTACGATTTGGATTTTCGCCCATATAGCTCATTAGAGTGCTGAGATAACCCACTAGCCAATGCCTGAGCTAAAGCCTCACTAAACCGGACGCTCAAGCTGCCACGCTGCAGGCTTGGGCCTAATGAAATTGTGTTTGGCTCATCCTGTTTGTAGGCATGATTGGGGAACATTCTGGGCTGGCAAACTACTACCTTGAACCCTGGCAAAGATTGGACTGGACTAGCATTTGGACTGGGGGTTATTGTTTTAGTGGGCCACTGACTTACAGGCGTGAATGTGGCATAGGTATGGTTGCTTTCCACCTGTGCCTGTGGCAGATGTGGCCAAGCAGGAGAGGGTGTGTATGTGGCCCTATGTATTACTGGCCAAATATTGACATGCAAATGGTTGCTCCCCATGTCTGTTTCTTTTATTTGTTATTGAAACTTCGGCCTGGAGTGCATTACTTAAAAACTGTACATACAGATTGCTCAGCTAAAAAAACAGCCTAACACCATCTACTGCATGTTCTGAGCCTTTAACCTTTCAAGATGGCGGATGAGGGCAAATCAGGCAGCCTGCAAACAGGAATTGGCTTAGGACTGTGCTGCTCAGCATTCTGGGATGTCTTACGTTTTCAGGACCCCAGATCTGCTTTGTCTGAGCCAAGCACAGCTCTAACCTGCCCCCTGCACTTTATCCCGCTCTCCTCTACTCAGTAGGTGTCATGCATCTGAGCAAAGATGGCACAGACCCTATCATAAAATCAAGAACAGAATTGCAGCCGAGTGTGGGGAAGAATAATAAGCAATTTACTAGAAAGTAGAAAGATATTATTTTGAAATGCTGGGAAATCAGTTTTTAAGGGTTTGTGCTTTGCTAAAGATCATGGTTAAGGTCCGGTTTAACATGTCATCAAGGGGTAAAAACAGCCATAGGTTCAGACATGGGTCAAACTATATTCATAGGCATACATTGAAAAGTGAATGACGTTATTTAGCATCAACTTACCAAGGAGCCATCCACCTGGGAATTCTCCAGACTCAAACCGACGGTACAATCCAGATTGTCGCAAGATGTACAAGTCATGGGATGAGCCTGGAAACCCGACGAGGACACTAAGGAACCGCATGCCCGGGGCCACCACTGTTTGGACATTCAGTGAGTGGCCCATTTTGCGGTTCCTGGGAAAAAAGAAAAATAACAAAAATTAGCAAGTCAAGGTAAACTACTCAAACACTAACTCCCAACCCCCCAAAAAACATGGTGGGCAATACAAATAACACTAAGTACCTAAATATTCTTTTGCCCAAAAAAGGATATGTATGTTGGATCAACTAAAGATTAACTTTAAAATGACTAATTAAGGTCCACATGAAAATGTTTGGCTTTGGTCGCCATGAAAAACATTGATGAAGCTAAAGGCGGTCAAATGTATCACATGGACAATTTACAAGGAGGGATTAATAGATATACAGTGTAAGCTGTTTCACAGGGACAATTTACATGGAGGGAATAATAGATATACAGTGTAAGCTGTTTCACAAAGATAATTTACAAGGAGGGATTAATATATAGTTAAAATACAATTTATCTAAACTATATAACAAAATGACCGATTGAATTTGCCTATAGATGTACTTGTCGGCTGCAGGAGGGACCAATGCAACGTGGGTGCAATCAATTGCACCCATGACGTTGGGCATGTCGGCAATATTATAAAATGCCAGCTTAAGCGCGTTTCAGGCTACCATGTCGTCAGGACTAATGGTAGACATGCCTTCCAAAAACTTGGATAGCGTGTGGCTCAGCGTAGGCTGGGAGATCCCCACGGAGAGGGCACCCAGCCTCTGGAACAAGCCGTTCGCCAAAAATTGCAGGCAGCCATGCATCTTGGTCATACCTGAAATTGCTCACCCCTTCCTTGTGGTGCGGGCTAACCATGGTCGCAGCTCACTATACAACTTATGGAGGGAAGCGCGATTAAGTCTGGTCAGCTTGAACAGCTCAACGTCATGCATGCGATCGATATGCATGCGTCGCCGATGCAATCTGGCCTTGGCCCTGCTGATACATTCAATGCCCATTAGCTGGAGTTGGTGATGTTCCTCCACAAAGGCACAAAACATGGTGAAAGCAAGGTATCCAAGGTCAAAATGGTCCCGTAAGTGGATGGCAAATGAAACGGTTTTATAGGGTGGTGGTCTCTCGGCAATCAGCTCTCTGAATGAGACGCAAGCCCATAACAATAACGTAAGTTATCTGAACGAACGCAAAATATCAGATTTGGATGGGAAAATGATCCGAACTAACGCAAATGATCCGATTTACTTTCGTTCATCGAAAGTGCAAATACGCATGAGCGCAAACGAACGTACGAATGAAAAATGCAACGAAAAAAACTAAAAAAATTACAAACACACACAAAAACATACACAGACAGCTACAAAAGTCCAGACAAATGTGTCTATGAATCGAGGCTTATTTCCTGGTGGGAGTGTGTTGTGTGCAGCAAAGCGTAATGGCGCCCTACAAGGAAAACCTTGCGGAGTATGAGCGTCTGAAGTGTCATGAGGTTTTGTACACGTCTCTCGGACTTTAGATTGCATTGACCATGCATGGATGTCGATCGCATGCATGACATTAAGCTATTTGAGCTGACCCAACTTAACAGTGTTTCCCTTGAGAAAATGTATAGTGAGTTGTGGCCATGGTTGGCCCTCACCACAAGCAAAGGGCATGCAATTGCGGATATGACCAACTTGATTGGCTGTTTCAAATTTCTGGCGAACGGCTAGTTCCAGAGGCTGGGCTCCCTCTCTGTGGGCATATCCCAGCCTACACTCAGCCGCACACTCAACAAGTTTCTTGATGGCATGGTTACCTTGGTGGACAAATACATCTGTTTCACTAACACCATGATAGCCTGGAATGCTGTTAAGTAGGGATTTATTAGCTAGCCAATATGTCCAAAGTCATTGCACGCAGATGGCACAGGTGCGTCCAGTCGCTGATGAGTATCTCTACAGGTATGTCTTTGCCTCCTTCATTGCATGCAATGTAGTGGCATCTATTTGTAGTCTAGCTTCCCCATATTTAGTGTGTATTGGTCCTTGCATTGTACTGGCTCCTGCAAAGTGGACTTCAATCTCCCTTTTTAACTAGTCACCTCTTGTTTCCTTTGCTGCTTCACTCTTAAGTAAGCCAAAGTTTATTAGCACTTCCTTGTCCTTTTCCTCACACAAGTTATGGCCTCCCACATTACACAATCTGCCTTTTTCTTACTCACCCAAAGAAGGCAGTCTTACAAGTGGTTGTCCCTTTCTGCTTAGCATCTGTTCTGTGAGTGTAGGTGTGCTTGAATGTTACTTTGCTCTTGACTGGTTTGCTTTGTGTGTTTTGTGCAGGAACCATAAGATGGGATATTGCATCAATGTCTAATACAGCGCCTGACCTAGTGTGATGGCTGGATTTCCGGGCTCCACCCATGACGCCTACATCCTTCGCAATTCGAGCCCCTATGGCAGTTTTAAGTCTGGTGAGTTGTCTTGAGAGTGGCTACTGGGTATGTCTTACCATTATTAGTCCTTTATTGTGTTTTTTTTTCTCATGTATAACTTGTGTATTTGTGGATGCGCCCCCCTTCCATTTTTTATTTGCTTAACCCTTTCAGTGCCAAGCACGTAGTTTCTACATGCTCGCTTCCACTCCACTTAAGTGCCAAGCACGAAGAATCTATGTGCCTGACTCTCCCACCTGCTACAGTAAAAACGAAGTAAAAAAAAAAACACTCACCTGACCCCTTGTTCGATCCGGCAGGGTCTCCACCCTGGGGGCCTCTGATCCCCCCCCCCCGTGCTTCTCCGGCTGCAGGGGAGTGCCAAGAATAGGGTGCCCTCCTCCAGCTTCAGCAGCAGCCAGTTCCCATTAAAAAAAAAAAAAAACACATTTACTCACCTGTGGCTGTGATCGCTCCCACTGGCTCTCCTCTTCACCCGGGGGGCCTCCGATCCCCCCCCCCCGTCAGGCTCTCTCCCCCTCCCGACAGACGCCGCTATCTTGAGGCCATCGTCCTGGTTCCCTGCAGCTCGGGTGTCAGATTCCCGGAGATCGGTGGGCAGAGTAAAGGGTCAGGAGGATGCTCTGATCCCCTGCCCCCCTGCTCTTGCTGCCGATCACTGGCATCTGTCATCGGATCGGCAAGGGACACAGGAGCTGACAATTGGAGGTGAGTAAAGTAAAAAAAGTTGTTTTTTTTTTTTTTTTAAATAGATGACATTTTTGTGTGTTTTTTTTTTTTTTTTACTGTTAACCCTTTGTAAACTGGTATGGGGTCATGGGACCCCTTTACCAGTTCACAAGGCTCTGGGTCTGGCAAGTCAGCTGAAGCTAGCGGGTGACTTGCCATTAACTCTGAGCCCCCCCATTACCTGACATGGCCATAGGCTATGCCGGCTTGTAGCCTGCAGGGCCACGGGCCACCTAAGATGGCCCCTGCGCCCTGTTCTACAAGCCACCATAGCTGGTCCCGGGCTGGTTATGCTGGGTAGGGGGGACATCACGCCATATTTTTTTTTTTTTTTTTTTTTTTAGGAGTTTTTAACCCTTAAAATAACAAAAAAATGTCATTTTTTTTTTTTTTTTTTTATTAACCCCATGTTACCTGTCACCCAGCAGGTATAAAAGGCTTCCAGTAGCAGCAGGAGAGCAAAAGCCAAAGTGATCAGTGTGGGACAAAGTGCTCCGGGATGGACGGGAGGTAAGTAATATTTTTTTTCTGTGTTTGGGGCACTGTTTCAGTTTGGGGGAAGTCTCCTGGGCAGGAAAGGGTGTCTACCAATACACATGTGGTACCGTTGTAACCAGGAGAAATGGGGCTTTGACACGCAATAAGATTTTATTGACAAACATTTTTTATTGCAACAAAACACTACAAATTGTAAACAAATACTATTGGGAATACACCTAAAAAATTACAAACAAGACATTTTCACTCTGCTGATAAAAACAATATAACATTTCCATGGGAAATCCCTTCAATAATCACAGTTGAACATGTGGAGCGTAAAATAGTGCAAAATGGTCTGGCAAAAAGGGTGACAAACTCTCCAGGTAGGCTGGCAGCAAAAGGGTTAATTGTATTTTATTTTTTCAGGTGAAAATGTAGGATGTATGTGGCTAATATTTCTCTTTTTTTTTTTTAGTTGATTCCGGCTACCCCTTGCTTCCATGCCTCATGACCCCAATTCAGTGGGCTCACACTGGGCACAAACGAAGACCAGGGCTGTTGTGGAGCAAGCATTTGGCTTGACCTGGTTCTGGTGTCTCTATCATACAGGGGGTGCCCTCCAGTACCAGCCACATAATGTTATCAAAATTATTGTGGCATGATACTACATACATTTGCCCTCCTGCAGAAGGTACCCCAATCTCAGGATGTCTCCCACTCTCCAGCAATTTTAGATATTCCAGAAAATGTTTAACGGGGCAGACAGCATGCCTCTGGTCAGTCTGTCCAGAATCACCTGGTCTTGTGTCATTTTAGCTAATTTGTGTCTATTTTTGTTGTTCCGAGTGTCTTTTTTGTGGTGTCTCTATGCTTATATGTCTATGTATGAATTTGGATCTGAGGCAAGCCTTGTCATTTAAGGTTTGTTCTGTATACTTCAAACCCTGCTTTCATGTATTCAGTGAGATTAAACTGAAAGAAAAAGTCACTCCTGTTTTTTTATTTATTGATGTCACTAAACTATTATATAATAGTATATTGTAAACACCGTGGTCCAATAATCTTAGGCTACTGAGATTTATAATCAAATCAAAATCTTTTAACATCCAACACAAAGTGAGTTTCATCATATGTAGGGTGGGTGGCCTGCAAAGTACGGTGGTTCTGTTGCTTGTTGGAGTGCCACCAGCCATGCCAGGTTCTAATTTAGCACCTGCCATTACCTTCCTCTGATGGTAGCGGTTATGTAGTTCCTCCACCATTGAATGGAGCTCATGGTGGATTTGCCTTATATTTCTCCCCATGGTTTGGCAGAACAGGGCACTGTTTTTCTGAAGGCTTGGCTATCTGCTTGCTAATCTGCAGCTGCTGCTCGCATTCTACCAGCCGGTCATGCTGGAGCTGTGGATCCAGCTGTCGCAGCAGAGGAGAAGTGGTGGAGGCAGCAGCTGCTGGTGCAGAGGGAGTGGGGGAGGCAGCTGCTGCTGGTGCACAGGGAGTGGGGGGAGGCAGCTACTGCTGGTCCAGTGGCAGCTGTTGAGGCAACTGCTGGTGTAGTGGCAGCTGTTGAGGCAGATATGTCTGAGGGTGGTGGGGAGGCAACTGGTGTAGCAGAGGGTGCTAATGCTTCTGTTATAGAAGCTGATGCAGTAGATCATTCTCCTCAAGATCCTGTATGGCAGCCAGTAATGGGGGTGTCTGTGGGGCCAGCCAAATCACTTAGCTTGTTGCTGTTAGATATACACACAGTAAAACAAAAATAGAGCTGGATGGGGTTCCGGGGGTCACTACTTTGGCCAGATTACACTTACCAGTTCCAATTCTTCATTTGGTGCAGTCCTTGAATAAACAGTCCTTGATTAAGTTGCACCAGAACCAAATTTGTTGGTGTTCTTGGTTGGGCATGTGTATTTGCTGTTTATTTCCTGAAATGTAAATAGGACTTCAGGTTATTCAAGCCACATACCTTGTGTGCCTAAGCATTAGATAACCCATCTGTTTCCCTGTTTCACAAGGTGTGGCATAGACACATGCAACAAAAGAGCATTAATTAGCTGTGAGGTAGCATTTGTAATTTTTCATATCTTAGCCTTTCATGGTCCAGCAACAACACTTGCCCTGGTGGCATCATGAACTAGGCAACTGAAATGAGTCATACATGTTTTGAAACTAAACAACCCAAAATATTAAACAACTTACCTACTACAGCAGCAGCAGGCATGTCTGAGTCTATGGACCCTGGCAAGCCCAAAAGCCCTGTAGCTGGGTTCAACAGTCCATACACTATTTCTTCGGCTACATGGAATTGCAGTTTGTGTTTTCCAACGCCGGTTTGCAACCTTAAACAAGTACACCAAGGATGTAGTCATGCAAAGCTTACGGCCAACATCAATATCAACAACAGCATAAAGCATGCTTACCCTTGTTGTTTTCGCTTGTTAATATTTTGCCTTACAGCATATTTCATGTCAGCAAACTTCCTTTGCACTTGATCTGGTCTGGCCCTATTAACCTGCCTGGTGATGGCCTCCTACGAGTGGAACTTGACAGATTTTGGTGTAGCTCTCGAACTGCGCTCATACAGCTGATATAAATGGACACACCAGTTGCTAAAGCCATACACTGGGCATCATTAAACCTGCCACTCAGCATGCCATTTCACAGGTATCACCCAACATAGGATTGTACTTGGTGGAATAGGGGATATTTGCACTATGGGTGTTGAGGAAGATCCTCAAGGGGTAGATTGGTCACTGACTGGTGACTGGACAGGGCTGGCTGGGGGGGGGGGGCCTTGGGGACTGGCCCGGGGTCGGCCAAGAAGAGGCTGGAGTGGATGCTGCTGGATATCCACACTGGAGCTTTCCTGCTGCTGCCCTAGACCCCTGGTGCGTCTAACACTGTAAGAAATAGGGGTGCAGGCTCCATTGGTGAGGGGGTTGTTGGGGGGCTGCTATGTCTTTCCCTTGTACTTTGCCTGCCACTGCTCCGCTTAGCCTTAGCACTTTTGCTGGAAATGCTTGACTTGCCCTAGCACTACGGGTGGGACTGCTCTGACTTGGTCCTTCCCTGCAACTGCTCTGACTTTGCCTTAGGTGGTAGTGGCTTTGCTTGTGTGCTGGTGTGCACTTGGAGGGCTGTGGCGCCGTGGTCCTTGCCAATCAACCAGCAGGGCATGGCTTGGTTCAGCTGTCCAGCTTTTGTGTGCCCTTTTTTCCCTGCCATCCTGACCTATCTCACAAGTAGTAGCAGTAGTGGATTATTGCCTTCTATGCATGTAAGTGTGTGTCTTTAAGAATTTATATTTCCACAATACGTAATTGCGTATGCTTACGCACCGCAGACTGCGAGCAAAAATGGCATCCTCACTGTTGACCCGTGGCTAGAAGGAGACAATCATACACATAAGTACACAAAACGCCAGCATTTGCACGTAATTAGGCATAGGTTTATTTAATCAGGGTCGCAAGTGTATAGGCAGGCAGTCCGATCAGGGATAGGCCTTTGGGAACACACATGTCTAGGAAGGCAGGGTGGAAAGAACGCTTCCATTTGGAGAATAACAGGCAAAAGCTTGTGCACACATGGGCACCATGTAGGGACTGTTTGGGGCAATGTAGATCTCTTTGTACATAGCTGGGTGTGGCAGCCAGATACGAGGGGGCAGCCAAGATGGCAATAACACCACACAATAAAATATGTAAAACAAATATGCCAACATACATTAATGCAGACCTTAAGTGTTGGGGGGGGGGGGCTGGTAACAACCTGCTAGGCTTTTTTAAAAATATGTATTTGCTCTACATTTTAGATGATGATGAAGTACCGCTATGACTTCCTGCCTGACATATATGCCAAGAGGATGTTAGCACTTGATATAGTAGCAACACTGGAGGAGGAGACCAACACCACCTACACTCTCACACAGATCATGCAGCATTGGTCGGACCTGACAAGGAGGAAGAAGCCCCGGGTGAGGAAGTTTTGCAGAAAAGTCTTCTAAAGTAAGTGACAATTCTTGCCTAAACATTCACTACTACAATCACATTAGCCAAGCCTGTGTTTAAAAGAATACTATTCTCTTCTAGTGTCAGAGTTCAGTCTATGAGTGCTGCCCACCCATAGGCAACAAGTCCGGCCAATGCTAGGCAGATATGGTGGACGTGTCATTGGTGTGGTCTTCACCGTCCACTGCAGGTGAGCCCCAAACACATCTGGACCAACCTGCAGAGGAGGAGGCCCAGATGTCGAACATGGATTTCCAAGATAGTGGCCATGATGAGTCAAGTATGAGCATCACACACAAACATATACAGGAAGACACAGATTAAACACTCACATGTGTGTTATAATGTTGTCTTTGGGTATATTTTATTCTAGATCAGCAAGAGGGCCACTCGAGTGAAGAGCGAGGGGAGGCAGATGTTGGGATGCCCCCAGCAGAAGGTGGGTGATGTCTCACACAAAACAAGCCAATTAACACTTCTAACACATTCATTATCAATTATTTTTGTTTTTTCTACAGAATCAGACCAAGAGGTGTGGCAATTTCCAGTGAGAAGGGTGGCTCCCCAACCCCCCACCAGCCTAATAGGTCTATAGACATGTGACTATTTACTAACATGCCTTTCCTCGACAGGTTTTCAGGAAGCAGAGGCTAGACACACAATGTTATGTTTTTGTCTTTTAGAAGAATCATTAAAAATAAAATTGTAATTTAGAATTAAATAACGTTGTGGTGTTTTTCATTTAATGTACTTTGCAACCATAGTAATGTTTACATTATATCCATGTGGGCATCCCAGATATACAACTTTCAAGGAGAAGGAGCTTCACTGGAGTGAATAAAGCAGTAAAGGTAAGCATTAGGAAGAAAAGAAGAACAATGCGTGGCAAGAATGAAAGTGGTTAAGGTAAGCATTAGGAAGAAATGAAGAAAAATGCATGGCAAGCATGAAAGTGGTAAAACTAAGAATTAGGAAGAATAGAAGAACAATGCATGCCAAGCATGAAAGTGGTAAAGGTAAACATTAGGAACAATAGAAGAATGATGCATGGGACATCCTAAACTAAGACTAAGCAAGGAAAAGGAGCAACACTGGAGAGAGGGATGGGAAGCTGAGCAGAAGTGACTTGGCACACCAATAAGTAATGAAATACCAGGGCCAGGGGGTGAAGAATGGTAAACACTAAAAATGAGAGGCTTGCATATGCGTACAAGCATGTGTATGCATATACATTCCGGATAAATGTACAAAAAACGTATTTCACAGTCTAAATTAACGGAAAAAAATAGCAGGACCTTACTGGACACTAAAACTTTACACAGCAAGGTATGTTGAAAAAGAGAATTCTGTGAGTACTCACCTGTAGAATTAATTTCTCTTCCATTATTACTTCAGGACATCAGAAGATTTCAGTAACTATTAAGTTAACCTCTCGACCGAAGGGCGTGGACTGTTAAGACAAAGGCGTAGCTCCTCCTCTCGGGCCTATATCCTCCTGGCTGACTTCCTCCACTCCAGTTTAATTAAAAAGCAGTAGCCCTTACCTATATCTCGGTTGGAAACTGGCTGGAGACCAAAAACAAGACTCCTCTCTCTAATTATTTATTTTTTTCAATGCTGATCAAACTATTTCCCACTCCACTAAGACTAGGCAACCAAAACATGGATATACCGACCTAGCAGACAGGGAGGGTCTGATGTCCTGAAGTAATAATGGAAGAGAAATTAATTCTACAGGTGAGTACTCACAGAATTCTCTTTTCTCTTCCATTTTACTTCAGGCCATCAGAAGAATTCACTATCGGGATCCCCAAAAACCCTTAATCCTTTCAGGAATAAGACATTCCAAAAACATCTAATTACTACTGTATAATTCCTTCCTACCAAGGCTCTACCTTATAGAATTTGGTAAATGTATGAACTGAAGACCAAGTAGCATACTTGTTTTACTGAAGCTTGATGCTGAAAAGCCCAAGATGCTCCAATAGCTCTTGTCGAATGAGCAGTAGTCCTTAAGGGAGGATCCTTCCCCTTTTAGGGATATAGGCTCTTACCACTGCCTGTCTAATCTATTAAGAGTCAATAAACAATGACACATCTGCCAATGGTTCAAAAGGAGGACTCTGAAGAGCTGATAAGACTAAGTTCAGGTCCCAAACCAGCAGCAGTGGCTTATGAGGAGACCGCACATGAGCGACTCCCTATACAAAAGCTTTGATAAATTTATTCTCAGCAATGGGTTTCTGAAAAAAGATAGATAAAGCATATATCTGTCCCTTTAAAGTACTCAAGTGAAGACCTTCATGAAGATCTTTCTGCAAAATTTTTTCTGGGAACAGAAAAAGTTCTACAAGCAAACCCTCTGGATTCACACCAATCGATAAATGCTCGCCAGACTCTATAGTAGAATATATAATAGAGGGATCCTAGATTAATCCCTAAGAGATCACCCCCATATGAAAAGGCCACACTCAAATAATGAAAAATACCATGTTTTATTAAATACTAAAAATTGAAGATACAAAAAACAACACATCACAAGACAATGTACAGATTAAAAAACAAACACAAGATCGGGGGATTATCCTTATATCCGTGACTATAATTATTAAACCATTTCTTAAATAATATTATTGGCGTATATCACGGGTGTCCAATAAGCTATACCTGGGTATGACACTGGTAAGACAATTAATAACCGGTGTGCGTGATGTATACTAAGTTGAAACCCGTGAGATATCCCTCATTTAACAGGGATAGCTAAATCTATAAAGTGCTGTGTGCTAAATACATATATATAGTTGTGCAGCATACAAAATATTTCATGTGAAAAAAGAAAAACAATTCTAACAAACTATTTAGCAATTACATTGACATAAACCATTAAAGCTGTGCAATTCAGTAGGCAAGGGTTAACACCAGTGCCAGGTACAAATAGTATATAGTATATAGAGACACGCCAAAAACTGGTACAAAAATAAAAGAATAGACTTAAATTACCTAGTCACTAGGGGGTCCCCCGAAGCAGCCGTCACTGACGCGCTGCGTGTCAATATGACACTTCGCCAGGGTGTACCGGCTGCCCACAGTCCCCCTCCTTAAATACCCCGAGCATGAACTGCTGGCCAATGGGGCGGCGCAAACGGTTTGTTTGTTTACCCCCACGGCCAGCACCTAATTGGTGATTACATACTCCCTTGGTGGTGCACATCCACTTTTGTTGTATCTTTGTTCTTCTAGATTGGACATTTTGATTGTCTAGTGCACGCCATCAACATGGCAATTAACTTTGAATCGGTGGAAAGTGATTGGTCCAGGAAATTGGCAATATTGAAAGACACAGCCTCCCCTAGGTCCCATGATTTGCCTGATGACAAGATTACACAGGAATCACTTTTTAGGGCCATAAAACGGGCCCGGCGAGATTATTTGCGCACATGGTGGAATATTAACAGCCTACAGGTATTAAGGAAATGGAGCTTATACCACGTGGACTCAGGGTACAGATCTTCCCGGCTTGGGAGGTGTCCCCTGAGTTCAGAGAACAATGGGAAAAGATACTTCATACATGTTCCATGTCACTTATTGACATGTTGATTAATGAAGATAAAACAATATTAGAAATTACCAAGTCCCGCTTACAGGATCTTTATGCTCAACTGAATCTATTGAAGATTCAGGAACAGGTAGTTGCCTTTACTCAAAATCTTTCCAAGGAGTTGGAAAGATATGAGATGGACGTCATGAACAATAAAAAAGACAAATTGGACAGGGATAGAAAAGATGCCAGTATGGGTAAGATCTACAAATGGAAACACCATGGAAATGGAAGGAGAAATTTTGGGAGACAGCCTCCCTCCCAATCGGATAGAAATAGGAGGGATAGATCTCCTAATACCCATTCTGGGTGACACAGAATCTCCTCCTATACACCCTCTGTATCTAGTAGGTCATCTGATCGACGGCGGACTTGAGTTTTTTAGAGGAGGGGCATACAGGAGAACAAGGCGGGGGGGGGGGAATAAGAAGAGAAATAGACAGCAGAGAAAGAGATATGGATTTCAGAGAACATTGACGCTTGCGCCCCCGGGAGATCAAGCGGAGGCGAGTGCAGTCACCACGCCTCCAATGCGGAACTAGAAATAATTAATCTAACAGATACTCCATTAACTAGGTTACAACAGACAATATTGTCCAAAGGACGTAATTTTTCTCCCACAACAAATATCAACAAATTTGATGTAATGAAGGACCTCTTTTTATATTGTAGGCGATTATCCCTCAAGCATTGGTTTTCCAACTCCATCCCCAATGCACAAGCTTCAGTGTGGGGAACTCAGGAAGAACAAGCACTGCATGATCTTATGGCTTTACTGAAGGAGCAGGAACCTGTCCAACAGGGATTAAACTTAAGAAGACCCTCAACATATACGCCCCCATGGATAAATATTCCAGCTATCCGAGTATTCTTTGAAATGGTAAGTAGAGACATAAGGGAATTAGAACCCAATAGATCTAAGAAAAACCTTACCAAACAGGAATGGCAAGCTTTGTGTGACTTGCAAAAACGTGATGACATTATCATTAAGGAAGCTGACAAAGGGGGGAACATTGTTGTCCTCCCCCGGCAATATTACTTAGAAAAGGCTCACAGGCAGCTCTCAGATGTTAATACCTACCAAAAATTGTCTGGCAATCCCCTAAAAGAGTATAAGCAGGATCTTGATGTACTGTTAGAGGAAGCATATGCTAGTGGAGTAATTAGTTGCACTTTATTTGATTTTCTAAGAGTGGAACATCCGCGGTTTGCAACATTTTATATGTTACCAAAAGTCCACAAGGACATTTTGAAACCTCCTGGGTGGCCCATTATATCAGGCATCGGAAATTTGACCGAGTATGCCTGTGCTTTTGCGGACAGTCTTTTGCAGCCTCACGTCACCACTCTTGATTCATACGTGCGAGATACTACCGACGTTCTGAATCGGGTCAATTCTCTGTATGTTCCGGATAACACCTTATTAGTTACGTGTGATGTGGAAGCATTGTACACGAATATATCGCATGAGATGGCCATGCGTGTTACCCAATATTTCTTTGACATGGAGTCGAATGATGAAAAACCATTGCACATGTTTGCCATCGACTTACTGCGATTTATCCTTACACACAATTTCTTTGTGTTTAATGCTAGGTACTACAAACAAATCAGAAGGGTGGCCATGGGAGCCAAGTGTGCCCCCTCCATCGCCAACCTATTTTTGGGTTGGTGGGAGCAGGAGGTGGTCTGGGGTGAATCGATGAGCCTGTACCAGCCCCATATTTTGGGCTGGTACAGGTTCATCGACGATATCATCTTCCTGTGGCAGGGCTCGGTTCATCTATGTGAGGAGTTAATTTCAGCTATGAATAACGACTCTTTGAATATTCACCTCACTTATGCACATTCACCACGGCAAATTGTGTTTGACTTAATTCTACAAGTTGAACCTGATGGATGTATCTCCACTCATCTACATAGGAAACCGACGTCTACCAATAGCTTGTTGCACTACTCAAGCTTTCATCAGAAAAAACTAAAAGGATGGCATCCCTGTTGGGCAAATGCTAAGACTGAGGAGAAACTGCTCGAATGAGAAAAATTTTCAGGAGGAAATCAAGGATATGCGATACAAGAGGATACCCAAGACAAGTGGTTAATAAAGCAGCTAGAAGGGCTATGCGGACTACTAGGGACCAACTATTAACCTACAAAAGGAAGAAGACTGACACTGAGGTGAGATTCATCACGGCCTATAATAGTGACTGGAACAAATTGAGGCATATCTTGAACACCCATTGGTCGGTCCTCCAATCTGATCCACAACTAGCACCTTGGACGAAAAGGGGCCCCTTGATGACTGCTAGGTGTGCCCCTAACTTGAGAGACCAACTCTGTAGTAGTCATTATACTGCACCAACTAACTGGCTACAATCTCAACAAGGAGCAATGAGCAAGCCATGTGAGAATTGTACGGTCTGTCCTTTTGTAAGTAAGACCTGTGTGATCAGGGATATCAAATTGACCAAAAATTTGAATTGTAAATCTAAGGGAGTGGTTTATGTTTATTGGATATTCATGCCCCAAATACTATGTGGGAGAGACTATGAACGCAGCCAAAGTTAGAATCCAAAAACATCTGTCGACTATCGGACTAGCTGCACGGGTTGCCGAACATGGAAGAACACTCTCCCCGGTGGCTGCTTATTTTTTACAAAACCACAATGGCAGCACACAAGGGATGCAGGTCTTTTTTTATAGACCAGGTGTGTTTAGGAATCAGAGGTGGGAATCTAAAAAGGAGATTAGAGCAAAGGGAGACTCAATGGATATACACTTTGAGGACACGGGCACCGTATGGGATCAATGAGGATTTTGGGTTTAGTTCATTTTTAGGTCGGGATTGACCATGAGTGTTTGTTTCTTTTGTTTTGTTGATTTATCTTCACTTGATTATTATCATCATATTGTAGTATGAGTTTATGAGTGATGCAATCCATTGATTACATTTTGTCTGCCCTCTTACTCCACTTTAGAGGGAACAAGACTGCTTTCCCCCTCTTGAATGTGACATCGTGTTGTCAAGCCCACTTTCTGCGTATGATGATCTATGAGTTCGGATTACAAGTTTTTCATCTGGAGAACAATACCCCTCTTTCCTCTTGAACGTGACATCGTGTTGTTAAGCTTACTCCATGTGTATGATGACCTATGGGTCTGGACTACAAATTTCTCAACTGGATTATAAATCCAACTATAACATCACAGAGAGAGTGGGCCCTTCTTCCCCTCCTGAAAGTGGCATCGTGTTGTCAGTTTACTCTTCGCGCAGGATGCATCAAGAATCCGGATTATAAGTCTCTTATCTGGACAAGCTTTCCATCAGGACTATCAATTCAACTACAACATTGTAGGTTAACAGTAATGTGACTTGAGCTCTCACACATTTATGTCTTCTTTGTAAATCTTTAATAATTGTAATAAAGTAGACTTAAATTTAAATACTACCCTTGTTTTTGATAGCCCAGTGAATTCCATTTTTATACTGTCGTCTTTGGGATTTAAACCCCTGGGGCAGTATATCATGATTGGCCAGTCTGTAGTACTATGATATCGTTAAGATAGATGCCATTTGGGCCCAGGAATATGAACTATCTCTTAACATTATTATAGAAAACTTCAGTGGGATGTAATTAATATAGTAAGTTTTCGCCTTCAATGGGATAGTACCCAGTGAACTCCATCCCTACATGTTTTGATGTTATTGCGGGCAGACGGGACTTTGTCCCATTTTTTTATGCTCATTCGTTGTTTATATACATCTAATGTCTGATATGTTTCCAGACATATCTGTAGGGTAGGTGGGACCTCATAGGCATAGCTATAACTTTACGAACAAACTCTCATTGCTCGTTGTCTGTGTAGGTATACCTGAGGGGCCAGTTGGTCTTTACAATTGTGACCACAACCCCAACTATAATTTAATGTTTGGAGGTACACACGAGTATCAAGCCATGTAGCATAATTGTCTTACCAGTGTCATACCCAGGTATAGCTTATTGGACACCCGTGATATACGCCAATAATATTATTTAAGAAATGGTTTAATAATTATAGTCACGGATATAAGGATAATCCCCCGATCTTGTGTTTATGTTTTTTAATCTGTACATTGTCTTGTGATGTGTTGTTTTTTGTATCTTCAATTTTTAGTATTTATTTAATAAAACATTATGGTATTTTTCATTATTTTAGTGCGGCCTTTACATATGGGGGTGATCTCTTAGGGATTAATCGAGGATCCCTTTATTATATATTCTGGTTTGTTTGTTTACCCCCACGGCCAGCACCTAATTGGTGATACATACTCCCTTGGTGGTGCACATCCACTTTTGTTGTATCTTTAGACTCTATAGTAGTTCATTGATGAAGACTTCTTCCTGGCCTGAATCATAGTCTGGATGACTCTGGCAGAAAACCCTCTTTCTGCCAAGATAAAGGATTCAATAGCCAGGCCTTAGAGGCCCCTGTGTGAGAAGATCTGGATCGTTGGGCAACCTCCACGAGTTGCCCTCTGACATCCTTACTATGTCTGAGAACCAGCATCCTCTTGGCCACCGAGGAGCCATCAGAATGGTTGAGACTCCCTTGTAAGCTAACTTTTTCTGTACTCAACCCAGGAGTGGAATTGGAGGGAACGCATAAAGAAGCTTAAATGCTGACCACTAAAGAGTCAGGGCATCTGTTGCTATTGCTAGAAGATTTCTGGACTGGGACACAAAGCGATCTACGTCCAGAATCCCCCAGCGCATGCATAGACATTGAAACCCTATGGATGAAAGACCATTCCCTCTGATGCAGGACCGTTCTGCTGAGATGATCAGCCTGCAAGTTGTCCACTCCAGGTATGTGTACATGTGATACATGGAACCTGTTTCTCGGCCCAAAGTAAAATTTAGCTCACTTCCTTTACTGCTTCTGGTGCCCCCATGGTGGTTAATATATTCCACCGCCGTCCGAATGTCTGTTTCAATCCGGACGGGATGCCCCCTCAGATGGGATGTCCAGTGTCTGAGACACAATAAAATTGCTCTCGATTCCAAGATATTTATGAGGATTCTGCTCTCCTTTGGACGCCACTGTCCCTGGATCGTTTGTGACTCCATGACACCCCCCCCCCCCCCCCCCCAAACCAGACAGATTGGCATCCATGGTGATGATCTTCAACTGTACTGGAACGATTTACCGATCTGAAGAGTCTGAGGACTACAGGCTAGAGACTCCAGGCTTGTGGGTGGTGTCATGCAAAAAGAGTGATCCAGAGTCTGCAGGGATCTTGTGTGAAACTGTGCAAAAGTTACTGCCTTGAAGCAAGATACCATCAGGCCCAACAGACACATTCCTTGACGAATCGTCAGGTGAGGGCAAGAGGAGAGACCCTGGCCTGGAGTAAAAGTTTCCTCTGTTCTGGAAGAAACACTTGCCTGAGAAGTGTCTAATGACAAATAAATAGAAGAAATAACTCTTGAAGGTATGACAATTGACCTTGGAAGAATTCGACTGGATAGTCAGTTATCCAATGTCGATCAGACAGTCTGTGTATCCTTCTGGGCCCCCTGACATGATGAGGCCCATATAAACAGATCGTCTGAAAAGGCTGATGAACCACGAGGGCATCCCAAAGCCGAGGTCGTTCATGGGTAGTCAGTCCAGAATGTGCGTCAGAACACAAGTCAGAGTTCGCGGGGTATCCAGAAGGGCAGGCAGGTTTGAGGTCAGACAAAGCAGAGGTCGGTTCAGGTAGCGGAAGGGGATTGTCGATCAAGCCAGATAGGAAAACAGATAATAACTAACAGAATCCCACCCTAATCACAAGCGACTATCACGGGCACTGAGTACTGGGCTGACTCCATATTTATTGAGGAATTGACAAATAGCCACCCTGGGGGGGAGTGTATGTGCTGATTGGTGTAACTTACAACACTGTGAGTGATTGGACACACTATCCAGGGGCTGGCTAGTCTTGGCAGCAAGGCTGATCAGCCCCTGATTCCCATCAGGTGTGGAGGACTCTGTGCTGCCTGCCACTTAGTGCAGCGCCTCCTAGTGGCAAAATTTACAGACTGTGGGGCGCGTGCCTGCACAGCTAGAGAGGGGCAGGGGAGGCTGCCAGAGTGACGCGCTGCACTCCCCATCATCTGGGAGCGGCGGCCGCGCTCAGCAGCAGGAGCACCACACCGTGTCGCCCAGCAGACACTCGCCGCAGGCCCCCTGGCAGGGGTTAAGTCCCTTACATCGGGATATCACTGACCAAGAGAATCTCTGATGAGGTCTGGCTCCCGATTCGATCTTGTAACCTGAGGATACCACTTACTGTATCCAAAGATCTGTTACATGGAGCCTTTAAATATGAGTAAAATGCAGAAGCTGCCCCCTGCAAGTGCAGGGGCGTCCTTTCATGCCTGAGCGGGTTTTGAAGGGGGTTTGGCTTTATTAATTTGGAACTTTGTCTTATTCCAAAAATCTCTTCGGTATCCCGAAGAGGCAGGCCCTCTACCCCCATAAAAAGCCGGGGGATTAGAGGCCCTGCGGAAAACAGTATTAGACTTCAGTGACAGATAAATAGATTTACCACCAGTAGCCTTTACCATGTCAACCAAACACTCCCCAGACAGATGCCCTGCCTTAAAGTGGAGTCCCGTCAGTTTCTTTTTAGAGGCTTTAAGCTGGCCATTGCTTAAGCCATAAAGCATGCCTTAAGGCTACCACCAGACCTAGGCCTCTGGCACTTAACCTGATCAAATCCTCCATAGTCAAGATCACATACCTGTTGTCTCCAAACTGGTATCTCCAAAGATGCTATGGATGTAGCACAGGCCAGCTGGTCGACCCCATAATAGAATACAAATGACGTGCTAGCTGATCCATGTGCTTATTCGCTGGATCCTTTGGTGAAACACTATCAGAGAATGGCATAACCGAAGTCTTAAAATGACTTGGCACCAGAGCGTCAACCACAGGAGGTCGTGATCATAATTCAATCTGATCCAGAGGAAAGGGATACATAGTATCTAGTACTTTAGCAATTGGCGGAAGACTATCTGGTTTCTGCCATTTCCTATTGATCAGATTAGAATAATGCATATGCACCGCAACATCCTCCAGAATGGAGGAAATCAAACCCCCCATCTTCTCCCTAACTAAGCGCCCCCTTGTGTAGAGGACTCTGAATCCGAGTACCTACTGGATGAAACCTCCCCAACGGATAACTTCCTGGGAGACATGGCAGCCACATACAGTCAGGGCCAGAAATATTTGGACAGTGACACAATTTTCGCAAGTTGGGCTCTGCATGCCACCGCATTGGATTTGAAATGAAACCTCTACAACAGAATTCAAGTGCAGATTGTAACGTTTAATTTGAAGGGTTGAACAAAAATACCTGATAGAAAATGTAGGAATTGTACACATTTCTTTACAAACACTCCACATTTTAGGAGCTCAAAAGTAATTGGACAAATAAACATAACCCAAACAAAATATTTATTTTCTCAATATTTTGTTGCAAATCCTTTGGAGGCAATCACTGCCTTAAGTCTGGAACCCATGGACATCACCAAACGCTGGGTTTCCTCCTTCTTAATGCTTTGCCAGGCCTTTCCAGCCACAGCCTTCAGGTCTTGCTTGTTTGTGGGTCTTTCCGTCTTAAGTCTGGATTTGAGCAAGTGAAATGCATGCTCAATTGGGTTAAGATCTGGTGATTGACTTGGCCATTGCAGAATGTTCCACTTTTTTGCACTCATGAACTCCTGGGTAGCTTTGGCTGTATGCTTGGGGTCATTGTCCATCTGTACTATGAAGCGCCGTCCGATCAACTTTGCAGCATTTGGCTGAATCTGGGCTGAAAGTATATCCCGGTACACTTCAGAATTCATCCGGCTACTCTTGTCTGCTGTTATGTCATCAATAAACACAAGTGACCCAGTGCCATTGAAAGCCATGCATGCCCATGCCATCACGTTGCCTCCACCATGTTTTACAGAGGATGTGGTGTGCCTTGGATCATGTGCCGTTCCCTTTCTTCTCCAAACTTTTTTCTTCCCATCATTCTGGTACAGGTTGATCTTTGTCTCATCTGTCCATAGAATACTTTTCCAGAACTGAGCTGGCTTGTTGAGGTGTTTTTGGGCAAATTTAACTCTGGCCTGTCTATTTTTGGAATTGATGAATGGTTTGCATCTAGATGTGAA
Organism: Gastrophryne carolinensis; assembly: GCA_027917425.1. Taxonomy (NCBI): domain Eukaryota; kingdom Metazoa; phylum Chordata; class Amphibia; order Anura; family Microhylidae; genus Gastrophryne; species Gastrophryne carolinensis. The sequence continues at coordinate 130,545,682 of CM051240.1, read as the reverse complement.
CCCTTTGTATTTCCTTTCATGGAGTCTTCTCTTTACTGTTGACTTAGAGACAGATACACCTACTTCCCTGAGAGTGTTCTGGACTTCAGTTAATGTTGTGAACGGGTTCTTCTTCACCAAAGAAAGTATGCGGCGATCATCCACCACTGTTGTCTTCCATGGACGCCCAAGGCCTTTTTGAGTTCCCAAGCTCACAAGTCAATTCCTTTTTTCTCAGAATGTACCCGACTGTTGATTTTGCTAATCCAAGCATGTCTGCTATCTCTCTCTGATGGATTTTTTCTTTTTTTTCAGCCTCAGGATGTTCTGCTTCACCTCAATTGAGAGTTCCTTTGACCGCATGTTGTCTGGTCACAGCAACAGCTTCCAAATGCAAAACCACACACCTGGAATCAACCCCAGACCTTTTAACTACTTCATTGATTACAGGTTAACGAGGGAGACGCCTTCAGAGTTAATTGCAGCCCTTAGAGTCCATTGTCCAATTACTTTTGGTCCCTTGAAAAAGAGGAGGCTATGCATTACAGAGCTATGATTCCTAAACCCTTTCTCCGATTTGGATGTGGAAACTCTCATATTGCAGCTGGGAGTGTGCACTTTCAGCCCATATTATATATATAATTGTATTTCTGAACATGTTTTTGTAAACAGCTAAAATAACAAAACTTGTGTCACTGTCCAAATATTTCTGGCCCTGACTGTATATACTTTTCAACTCAAACATTTTTTATTTATTTTTTTTTAAAACCTTTTTAGTAGCCGATACTTCTTAAATTACTTTCTAAAAGTTCAGGACCACTTGAGGGCTGCAGACAGAGTTTAAAGGCTCAGAGGTAGACTATGGCAGCCACACTATCCTCTTTTTTTCTTCAAAAACTTTATATTTCCTGCCCTTTCCCACAATCTATAACAATGTAAATTAAAACAATACAAACAATATTAACATATTAATACATACAATAATCAAAATAAAACAAAATGACCTACCTAAAGTTTTAGGTCTGCTTGAAGGTGGCCGTGCAGAGGCTCAGAAGCAGCCCTTTGCCGGCCAACTACACCAGTAATTATGTGCTGCCGGAGGAGAACCACAATGTCGGAGTTGCTAGGTGTGTCAGCTAGCCAAATTTGTTCCAGATCCAGCGGGTAGAAGAAGTAGCGCATGGCGTGTCACGGACGAGAATCGGCTGTTTCGGCGTTGCTAGCTACTTTGCTAAGCCGAAAATCTTCCAGCGTCACCGGTCTGAGAAACTGCGCTGTGAATTTTACAACCAGTAAAACACATAATTAACACATGGAAAAGAGCAATAAAAGAGGGGAAATAACTCTCTTGATCCCCCCCAATCAGGCTCACCAGACAAAAACCTGTGGCTGCTTTTTCTTGCGGAGGAATTCTCAGCACAGGAGTGTCAGATTTTTTTTAAAAAACAAAATGTGACACCCCAAAGCACCCCAAGACCCTGGCTCTTATCCTTACCATCCTGAACTGAATGCAGCATAGCTGCGGAGGCAAGGTGGGTCCATCCAGATCAGAGGAGTATAAGGGCCCAGGAACAGACAGGGTTTCCAATACCCCCGCTTCCAAATTCCTTTAAAAACAAAAAGTAAAAGGGAGAGGAGTTCAAATGCACCCTTGCAGACCAGTTCCAACTGCAAGAAAGAAACTGGAGTAGAGAAAGTCAGCCAGGAGAATATAGGCCCGGGAGGAGGAGGAGCCATGCCTTTGTCTTGCAGTGCACGCCCTTCTGTCGAGAGGTTAACCCAATAGTTACTGAATTCTTCTGATGGCCTGAAGTAAAATGGAAGAGAAAACTCCCTAAAAATGTTGGAGGATGGGTTGTTTGCTCCATGTAAGCAAAACTTTCGGTCCATCGCCTAATCAGCGAAAGCCGTGCGCACAGTGCTTTCGATGACTTACACAACAACGAGGACAGAACGACAGGCTCCCAATGGCGACTCTATTTCCCGACATCTAAAATCAATATATTTTACGTTTTTAGTCACTTATTATTCTTTCCCCCACTGAGCTGCAATTCTATTCAGGACGCCGCCATTTTGCTTCAAAAGCATCGCACATACTGAGGAGAGGAGAGGGGGACAAAGTGCAGGGGGCGGGGTTATAGCTGTGCTTTGCACAGGCAGAGCAGAGCTGGGGTCAAGGAAAGGACAGCAATCCCAGAATACAGAGCAACACAGTCATACGACACTTCCTGTTTGCAGGCTGCCTGATGCTACATGAGCCGCCATCTTGGATGTTTAAAGGCTCATAACATGCAGTAGATGCAGGTAGGATGATTTTTAATGTGAGCAATCTGTATGTACAGGGTGTGGGAAACATATAAGAAAGGCTCTTATTCAGTGTGAAGGTCCGCTTTAAGCACAAAAAAGGCTATGATTCAACCACTGTACTGTATGGTGGAAATGAATAAACACATTTCTAGTACAACAGGAAGTAGTAGTTAAGAGGACGAGAAGGGAGAGAGCTGCATATTGAGATTCCCTTCAGTCAGTGAGTGCCCCCAGTCTGCTTGCTATAAGAGCACAAGCCTGTGTCAGAGTAACATAGTATGTAAGGCTGAATAAAGACTTAAACATGCTGAACTGGATGGACTAAACTCCTTCCAGTGGTCTAGTAGCCATAGCGGGAAATGTTATTACATGCAAGGAGGGCGTCCCGGCCACTATAGATCTTTTTCCAGTGGTCTAGTAGCCATAGCTGGAAATGTTATTACATGCCAGGAAGGCATCAAGGCCACTTTTGAACGTTTTTACTGTATCCTTCATAACTACCTCCTCTGGCAGCGAGTTCCATAGTCTCACTGCTCTTACAGAGAAGAATCCCCTCCTAAAGCACCTTTCGTCTAACCTTAGTGGATGCCCTTGGGTTATAGTTACACTCCGAGGTATAAATAGATTGTGGGACAGATCTTTGTATTGACCTCGAATATATTTATACATAGTTATTAGATTACCCCTCAATCGTCTTTATATTTCATGGTACTCTAGTCCCCACACTCCTTTTATTAACTTTGTTGCCCTTCTTTGAACGTGCTCCAGTTCTGAAATGTCCTTCTTAAGCACAGGTGCCCAGAACTGTACACAGTACTCCATATGGGGTCTTACCAGTGACTTGTACAGGGGTAAAATGATGCTCTGGTCATGAGCACCTATGCCCTTCCTGATGCACCCCATGATCCTATTTGCTTTGGCAGCAGCTGCCTGGCATTGATTACTACAGTTGAGCTCATTGTCAACTAAAACCCTTAGGTCCTTTTCCGTTGTTGTTTTACCAAGTGTTTGTTTAGTGTGTAATCATGATACAGATTTCTCCTTTCCATGTGTATAACCTTACATTTATCTGTGTTAAACTTCATTTGCCATTTAACTATCCATGCTTCCAATTTATCTAAATCTGTTTGTAGCTGCCTGCTGCCCTCTTTTGTTTTAATTACTTTACACAGCTTAGTATCATCTGCAAAGATTGAGACTTTACTGTTTAATCCATACCCAATGTCATTTATATATATATTGAAGAGAATTGGTCCCAGAACTGACCCTTGTGGTAGTAACAGTGACCTAATCTGAGTGTGTACCATTGACAACCACCCTCTGCTTCCGATCATTAAGCCAATTTCCCACCCATCTGCACATGTTTTCCCCTAGTCCGAGTAAGAGGAGAGAATACAAATGTCATATATGTATATGAATACACAGAGCTCTTGATAGTCCACCGTGCTGTTAGGCAAATCCACACGTGTTAACACACAAAATAGGCCGCCACCATACAGTCAAGCCTCTTACCAGATGGCTATCATAAATCGGCAAAAGTGTAAGATCTTTCTCACTTCAATCTAGGTCTGCTTATTCTTTTAAAAATTGGCGTGTAAGCTACATCTGGATGTCCGCGTGGTGAGAGCTACTACTGACAATACAGCTGTATTTAGAACATGCTTGGTTTTATTGATTCTATTGTGAGTGCAAACTTTGTCTATTAAATTTTAGCTATTTTTTCAGACACTCTGCACTATATATGTTTTTATTTTTTTCATGGCCAATCCTTTACTGCCTAACTGCTGAATTACTCTGGAGCCTTTCTTTTTTGAGTATCGCCCTGGATTGGGAGTTGATGTTCTGCCAGATTTAATCTTCTGGCTAACCTGAATGGCTGAGGTATCGTTGGTGACTAGGAGAAATCTAAAGAAGACCTAGATTGAAGTGAGAAAGATCTTACACTTTTGCCGATTTATGATAGCCATCTGGCAAGAGGCTTGACTGTATGGTGGCGGCCTATTTTGTGTGTTAACACGTGTGGATTTGCCTAACAGCACGGTGGACTATCAAGAGCTCTGTGTATTCATATACATATATGACATTTGTGAACTTTGATGTAGGACTTGGAATCCTATAGAACACGTTGAGCTCTATTTGTTTAAAACATTGCTTTTTTACATTGTCATCTTTACTATGTTACTGTGAGCAGCGCGGTATTACAACCCTTAAACAAGAGGAGAGAATAACCCGCAGAGAAGCCCTAGAGCTATGCTGGACGATTGCCCACCCTGCAGCAAAGTAAGGAAAGTCAAAGACCAAGAAAAGATAAACTGTGGAGGCTGTGACACCTTGAAAAATGATTATAGCTTATTACAGCGTACATATTTAAGACAGCCAAGGCAACATGACAATTGATATAAGGGGAGGCTGGATGTGAATATGGGAACAGTCACCATTAGTTAAAGTTTCTCTGTAAGTGACAGAAAAGAGAGGAAAACTCTAAGGAGCCCACAGCATAATTGCTAATGCAGCACCTGGCTCTATACTGCAGCATACAAGGCAAAAACACAAATTCTACTCCCATGGGGACAAGCCAGGAATGTTACTAGCCATAACACTAGCCCAAAGCAATATATTTCCCCAAAAGCGGACAATACTCTCTCATAAAATCCAGACTAGGTCCTAATGGAATTTTTTCTTATTTTTATTTTTTACATTTTTACTGTATTATATACAAATTACTATTATTATTATATTACTATTATTATTAGTATTATATTACAATTACTACTTTATAAATAAACAATAATAATAATACAAATCTTACATTATAAAAGATGTATAAACATTCATGAAGCAATTTACACACAACATTATATATACTTAATCCCTGATTCTAATCAAACTGAAAAAAAGTAAAGAAAAAGTTATGCATTACACATCATGCCACGTTGTTCGCTTAGCTAAAGCGCCACTATCACTTCGCACTAAAGCTTTCTTACTAGAGGCTTGGAACAGAGCTTCCTGACGTACCCGATTGGGGGAGCCCCTTGGCTAATTGGAGAGGGAATGATGCAGGCAAAACAACACCCTACTATTGGCCCGACGTTGAACGTGTGCAAGACTGCGCTGCAACGGGAGGGAATTTCACCCTCCCCTTCCCCCATGTATCCTATTTTAGGAAACCCGAGTTTCACGCCGGGATGCAGTGGGCCAATAGCTGCGGCATGGACCAAAGCGAGAGTATACAGGGCAGGTCACTTCAGGACGCAGGATGGGTGGGCCCCATTAGCGGAGCTGGCTCGGAGATAAGGGGTCTCTGAGTGGTCTCGTTGGCAAGGCATGCAGATGGGTCACTTTTTGGCCTCCCTGCGGGATTTGGGAGAGGGTAGGTGTGCTCTCATGGCATTTGAGGAACTGTGCCAGAGTAAGGAGATGGAGAGGCACACCCTCTCTAGAATATACAAGTTGCTGATAGACCCCCCAGATGATGCAGTTCCCTCTTATCTGGTAAAATGGGAAAGGGACCTTGAGGAAACATGGTCACCCGAGCAGCGCAGAAAACTCTTGCAACTCCCGCACAAGTCGTCAATATGCGCCAGACACCAGGAATGCGGATATAAACTGCTAACCAGGTGGTACAGGGTCCCAGCGGCCTTAAATAAGTGGTCGCCGGAGACCCCTGCGGAGTGCTGGAGGTGTGGTCAGGGGAGGGGAGACTTGCTGCATGTTTTTTGGTCCTGCCCCGGGTTGAGGGAATTCTGGAATGGGGTGAGATTGGTGGCAGAAAAGGTCTCGGGTTCGGAGGTCCCCGACGACCCTGCTCTGTGTCTCCTTCATAGGTCGGAGGTTCCAATTAAAAGGTACCGCAAGTCAATTACATGTCATCTGTTGAATGCCGCAAAGGCCTGCATCCCTCAGATGTGGAAGAGAAAAGATCCCCCAAGCATATTTACATGGTTTCAACGGGTGAATGATGTGATGAGGTTTGAGAACATGATGGCTTCCCGGGATGGCACTTACGAGAAGTTTGCTACCACATGGTACGGCTGGATGGCCTTTTCTGAGTCGGCTGAAGGGAAAAGCCTTTTGGGCCTAACCTAGGTGATCCCCCGACCCATCCCGGTGCTTTCTCTCCCCCCCCCCTTTTTTTTTTTTCTTTCACCTCTCCTTTTCTGGACCCTTCTATCTCAGAGTTCGGCGGCACATTAAGTTTATTATACTTGTGTTCAAATCTTTCAATAAATAAAGAATATATAAAAAAAAAACTTTCTTACTAGAAATGCCACACATCCCCCTTAATGATGCAGCCCCGAAGCAATTGTCTGTATGATTTGGTAATGTTTTGGCTGCCCTAGCCAGCACCAAATACCAGGTCAGCACCTTAATGGTAAAGGCAAGGGGATCTGCACCATACCCTATAATCACTGAAGGTGCCACTCCCAAAGCTATATAAAGCTCCCCTCAAGAACACAGAATCATGGAAGGAGGCACATTTATTAAAAAAATAGATTTTATTCCATATCAATTAATCGCTACACATAACCACTACACAATTAAAATCCCTCAAAAACACATAACGAGACAATACAATACTTTAAAACTCTCCAAAAAAGTATTCTGCGTTTAATTTAAGACAGATATAAT
>CM051240.1:129900154-129938567 GCA_027917425.1 Gastrophryne carolinensis | reverse complement strand
TTCTCTCAGTGGTTGTAGTGCTTATGGTACATATAGATTGATTGGATAACTGTAAAGAGATATGGTACTGCCATTTACATACCCTCTTACAGGTCGACAGTCTAGCAGTGGTCATGGTACACATAATTGTGGTTATTTATAGGTACATTCATGATTTTTGATCATTTACATATGTATAATATAGTACAGTTTTTCCTTTTTTTCTTTTATATTTCGCCATGTTTATATGCCTGCGTCTATATTGGTCAGATCCCCCCTCTCCCTTTTCCTTTCTTTCTCCCCCTCTCATTCCCCTCCATGCCCCCTTTATACAGCGATGTAGGTTTTCGCTGTAAGCATTTTTGTTGCTAGGCAACGGGCCGCACGCACCGTTAGACAATACGGAGCGTGATGACGTGGTTGATACCCCGTGGTGGGATAGAACTGTCACTGGCTGCGCGTCAGGGCGCTTGCGCAGCCGGGATGGATGTGGCGGGTTGTCCACTCTCCTTTGTCCTCCTCAATCAGCCGGCACAAAAGGTTTGGCACATAGTGAGATATGTCACGGTTGGCCGGTAACATGACTGCGCTGTACAGTGAGGATGGGCACGTTCATTACAGAGGTAGAAAGTGCATGGCGACTATAGGGCACATCAGATAATACATTCCGGGGGGGGGGGGGGGGGAGGTGAGGCTACTAGCGAGCATTTCCTTGTCTAATTGGATAATTAGGTGATTGCAGAGGGTGGATCAACAGCGGGCAGGCATTATTTAAGGGCTGCATAGTGTATTCACATTACCCTGACCCTTGAAGCAGCATGGGGGCTGCATGCGCGGGTAGTTCTAATTGAGGTTGGCCCGTCCGTTGCCCTGGGTGATATTATGTCACGTGAGATGTTATTATTTGTATTGTTTTTTTGGCACTTGTGTTTTATCATACTGTGTTTTGGGTTCATAATTTGAGTATCCTTGATATAGGTTCCTGTGCAACATCAGGTGGATACTGTGGGGGCTTCTCCTGGTTAATTGTTTTTGATTATTATATGCACTTGCACTTTTTTATATGGAGTTCCTTTGGATTTATTACATGTCACAGTTTGGTCATTTAGATTTTTCACTGATTATTTGCATGTTAGCACTTTAGTAGAGTGAGTTAAAAATTTAGTTTTTACATCAATTGTTTGTATTCATATACATGCATGTGTGTATGTGTGCATAACTTGGCATATATATATATATATACACACTTATATGTATAATTTTTGTATATGTCAAGGGAATTTTATGTATATATTTTTTTATGATATTTGATTTGGGTATCACACACACCTGTATACATTTATATATATATCAATTTTTCCAGTTTTTTTGTGCCGGCACAAAATGATAGGTTCTTTTTTATATAAATCATATTTTTGTTAATAAATAGCACATGTATAGTCCTCACCCATGGGCATGATATATATTGGATAGCCCTTGTGTTGGGCAGTGTATATTAATCAATTGTTCTCGGCCATACCGATTGTTTTTAATTGTCTTGTGGTGTGTACATGTTTCATTTTTGTACTAATAAAATATCCATTTGATTGAGAACTATTTGGTGGTGCTTCCTGTGGGAGAAAGGTGTGCATTTGCATGCCCACTCCATATGGTGTAGAGTTAATTATAGTAGGTGAGCACACAGATTCTATTGCAGTAGTATACCTAGGCGGTGCACCCTTTGTTAGTGTATTAAAAAATATTGTGTTTTCAGCAAGCTTTTTTATTTTGTTAACAAAACTCACGGTAGTTCACCAGCATTTGCTAAAAAATTCTTCCCATCAAACTGTACTCAATTTCAGCAGTGAATTGCATCGCAAATGGAGGAGGAGAAAGAGGAGGAGGAGAAGGAAAGAGGAGAGAAGAGGAGGAGGAGAAGGAAAGAGAAGAAGAAGGAAAGAGAAGAAGAAGGAAAGAGAAGAAGAAGGAAAGAGAAGAAGAAGGAAAGAGAAGAAGAAGGAAAGAGAAGAAGAAGGAAAGAGAAGAAGGAGGAGGAGGAGAGAAGAGGAGGAGGAGGAGAGAAGAGGAGGAGGAGGAGGAGAAGGAAAGAGAAGAAGAAGGAAAGAGAAGAAGAAGGAAAGAGAAGAAGAAGGAAAGAGAAGAAGAAGGAAAGAGAAGAAGAAGGAAAGAGAAGAAGAAGGAAGAGAAGAAGGAAAGAGGAGGAGGAGGAGAGAAGAGGAGGAGGAGAGAAGAGGAGGAGGAGGAGGAGGAGGAGGAGGAGGAGGAGGAGGAGGAGGAGGAGGAGAGAAGAGGAGGAGGAGGAGGAGGAGGAGGAGGAGGAGGAGGAGGAGGAGGAGGAGGAGGAGGAGGAGGAGGAGGAGGAGGAGGAGGAGGAGGAGGAGGAGGAGGAGGAGGAGGAAAGAGGAGGAGGAGGAAAGAGGAGGAGGAGGAGGAGGAGAAGGAGAAGAAGAAGAAGGAGGAGAAGGAGAAGAAGAAGAAGAAGAAGGAGGAGAAGGAGAAGAAGAAGAAGAAGGAGGAGAAGGAGAAGAAGAAGAAGAAGGAGGAGAAGGAGAAGAAGAAGAAGAAGAAGAAGAAGAAGAAGGAGGAGAAGGAGAAGAAGAAGAAGAAGGAGGAGAAGGAGAAGAAGAAGAAGAAGGAGAAGGAGAAGAAGAAGAAGAAGAAGAAGGAGAAGGAGAAGGAGAAGGAGAAGAAGAAGAAGAAGGAGAAGGAGAAGGAGAAGAAGGAGAAGAGAAGAGAGGAGGAGGAGGAGAAGAGAAGAGAGGAGGAGAAGAGAAGAGAAGAGAGGAGGAGGAGGAGGAGGAGGAGGAGGAGGAGGAGAAGAAGAGAAGAGAGGAGGAGGAGGAGAAGAGAAGAGAGGAGGAGGAGGAGAAGAGAAGAGAGGAGGAGGAGGAGAAGAGAAGAGAAGAGGAGGAGGAGAAGAGAAGAGAAGAAGAGGAGGAGAAGAGAAGAGAAGAAGAAGAAGAGGAGAAGAAGAGAGGAGGAGGAGGAGGAGGAGGAGGAGGAGGAGGAGAAGAAGAAGAGGAGGAGGAGGAGGAGGAGGAGGAGGAGGAGGAGGAGGAGGAGGAGGAGGAGGAGGAGGAGGAGGAGGAGGAGGAGGAGGAGGAGGAGGAGGAGGAGGAGGAGGAGGAGGAGGAGAAGAAGAGAGGAGGAGGAGGAGGAGGAGGAGGAGGAGGAGGAGGAGGAGGAGGAGGAGGAGGAGGAGGAGGAGGAGGAGGAGGAGGAGGAGGAGGAGGAGGAGGAGGAGGAGGAGGAGGAGGAGGAGAGAGAGAAGAAGAGAGGAGGAGGAGGAGGAGGAGGAGGAGGAGGAGGAGGAGGAGGAGGAGGAGGAGGAGGAGGAGGAGGAGGAGGAGGAGGAGGAGGAGGAGGAGAGAGAAGAGAGAGGAGGAGGAGGAGGAGGAGGAGGAGAGGAGAAGAAGAGAGGAGGAGGAGGAGGAGGAGGAGGAGGAGGAGGAGGAGGAGGAGGAGGAGGAGGAGGAGAGAGGAGGAGGAGGAGGAGGAGGAGGAGGAGGAGGAGGAGGAGGAGGAGGAGGAGGAGGAGGAGGAGGAGGAGGAGAGAGGAGGAGGAGGAGGAGGAGGAGGAGGAGGAGGAGGAGGAGGAGGAGGAGGAGGAGGAGGAGGGAGGAGGAGAGAAGAGGAGAAGAAGAGGAAGAGGAGAAGAAGAGGAAGAGGAAGAGGAAGAGGAAGAGGAAGAGGAAGAGGAGGAGGAGGAAGGAGGGAGGAGGGAGGAGGTCTTCCAGATCTGAAGGAGTACCACACTGCCACAGTTATACAGAGGGTAGTGGATTGGAAGTGCAGGGGTAAGGACAAGCTATGGGTGCAGCTGGAGAAGTCACTCTCCCCTCTCAACCCCACCTTGATTGCATGGGCAGTCCCCCTCCCCAAACCGCAAAGGGATTCTACACCTGTTCTCGTGAGACACTTTTTGGAGACCTGGGACCCCCTACAAAGTAAATACCAATTAGTCCGCAGACTGGGCCCCCTCACCCAATTTTTGACAACCCCGCATTTGATCCGGGGCTCCTCTCCCGAAATTTTCTATATGGGAAGCGTCTACTGATACTACAGTGGGACAGATTTTAAAGACAGGGAGTATACCTACATTAAAGTGGACCAACACCCAGGATTTTGACTAAGTGGGTGTTGGTCCACTCAGGTGGGGCACCCCGATCGGGGGTGCCCCGCTGTGTGAAACCCCCCCGATCGCCGCAAAAACTCACCTCTCCCCTCTCCCACGTGACCTCGTCCGGCCAATGACAGCGCTCAGAGCCGCTCTGGTATGCGCGTCCAAAGCCGCTTGGACGCGCATACCAGAGCGCTGTCATTGGCTGCGTCTCTCCCTCCCCATTCACAAAACAGCCGGCGCGGGAGCGCGCCCTGCTAGAGGGAAGCGAGAGACGCGGCCGCGTCTCGCGCATGCGCCGTTGGATCGCCGGTAAGGATTGTGGGCCTCCTGGGGGGTTCCTCCCCGCGGGACATCCCGATTTCGGATGCCCCGCGGGCAGGGATCTGATCGGTCCGGGAATCTTATAGATTCCCGGGCCGATCCCCCCTGGGTGTTGGTCCACTTTAAGTGGCAGAGGGAAGACATGTCTCGTGGCTGCTACACAGGCAGCTACATGCATTCATAACCTCCAACAACTTGGTGGAGGTGTCACGGAAACCACCAACAGAATTGGAATCCCTGGTCACGCAGGAAAAAACCCTGCCCACGTAGTGTCCACTTTCTATTCTCTTCTCCAGAGAACGAAGCAGGCTACACCCCTAAGTTTGTCGGAACCTGGGAGAGGGAATTGGGAATCCAGATCACAGAGGAGGACCTCGCCAAGATTTATCTGGGCACCTTCGGAGCATCAGTTGCAAACGCCACCCAGGAGAGAAACTATAAAGTGCTCACAAGGTGGTATAGATGCCGGGCGGTTTGTAGCTTCATACCCAGATAAATGTTGGAGATGCCAGAAAGAAACAGGCAACATGACCCATATTTGGTGGGGCTGCCCAGTTGTTAAGGCCCTCTGGGACCAAATATTTGCCATTTACAGGCAAATTTCAGGCACTAAGATAGCTAACACACCTCAGTCGGCACTTTTGACACTTAACCATGGTCCGATGTCGGATTTAAAAAGGGGATCTTGAGGCACTTTATATCATCTATGAAAGCTATTATTCCAAGGCACTGGAAGACACAGAATCTCCCCACACTAATGGAATGGGTACAGGAGCTAGAAGCAATCCGACACATGTAAGACCTAATCGCTAGAGACAGGGACAATATAGACTGGTTCTTATTGACCTGGACAGGGTGGATAGTATGACGCCTTTCATAATTTTAATGCCTGTTGTATCGTTTTTGGATGGATGATTTTAATTTGAACTTCAAATAAAACTGGACGTTTTTATCTACAAACCGGATGTCGGCTGGCCCTATTGTTGTATGGTATTGACTACACAAAAGGTGAGCGCTCTTGGCCGTGCAGCTTCCTGCGGTTTGATCCAGATCAGCAATTCAGAGCTGGCAATTGTCTGTCTAAGGGTGGATAGAATACCGGGACTCTCGCCTGGCAGCTGCGCTTCAACCAATGAGACAGGGGCACACTCCTCACCGCCACGACCCCCCTCCGTTGGGTCACTCGCGCCTGGAGGTTTATATTGCCTCGAGCTGGCCTATGGACATGGATAGTGAAGTGGATGGGCACAGATATGGTTTCAGTTTATCATGTTCCATCCACTACACAACCCCTTATATACTCCCCCTACTAGTACCTCGCCATCCCTACCCCCCCCCAGCTCCTCCATCTTCTCTTAGCCTCACCCATCCCCTACACAGCACAATATCAGGTACTTACGGTGAGTCTCCTTTGCCTCTTCGAGTACATGTGGGTGCCGGGGTGGGGGGTTCTCCCGCAATGGGCAGCAGTGAGCGGACTAAACTGACAGGTTGGGTGGCTGCGGGCTGGCCTTGGCGGCCACACGGTTGTTTTCCGGGGACATCCCCAGCCCCACGTATCCCACCTGAATGTGAGCAATTGTGATTACCCCATCCCCGGGTTCAGTCGCTGTAAAGTGTTCTTTGGAGGTCACCATACAATGGGGAATGATGTGGGACCTGTGTATGTCGCAGAATGTAATCATGTGCTGTACCCTCCCTTCCCCCCCCCTTTTTTTTTTTTTTTTTTATTCTGTACGGGGGGGTACAGAATAAAAAAAAAAACAAAAAAAAAAAAAGTCCCAGTCTTTTGAAAAACCAATAAAATTTTATTATATTAAAATAATATTTTTTGTTGTATTACAAACATAAAATGACTAAGGATCTGTACAAATCTATTCTCTTACACTGCATTTTTTAAAAACTGTAAGAGAGGGAAACTCAGTTTAGTGCCCGTTTGGATCGTTAGTTTAAACATCCTCTGGGCAGCATGCATATGAATATATATGAGAGATAGCCGAGATCAAGGACTGATCCTGTAAAGTCCCAAGTCCAAACGATAATGCCTTGCAAAAGTCTTGGCCGAAGACAGCTTTACAAATCTGTTTCATAGAGGTCACAGCTTGCTCTACCCAAGACGTAGAGACACTTCCCGAAGAATGAGCTGTAACTCTTCCTGATTGTAATCCATGAAAGACAATCCTAATAGTTTATTTCGTCCAAACATGCCAATGTTGATTTAGAAACTCTTGGCCCCTTTCTTGGTCCTGAGAATGATACAAACAGGCTATCCGCCTTTGTATCCTTGGTCTTATGACGCTATTCCCTAAGACATGCTCTGACATCTAAAGAATTTTGTACTGAAGAATCCTTATTGTCCACTGAGGGGAGAACAGAGGAAACCTTTGGAAGGTAGCAGGGGTCCACCCTAACACCACTCGGTCTTGCAAAAGTCTGAAGAAAGGGATAACAATATAACGCCTGAATGTCAGAAACTCTGCGTGTCGAAGTTACAAAAACCTTCCAGATAAGAAATTCAATATGAAATTCTTGGATCGGTTCAAATAGAGGAGCCGTCAAATTGAGAAGACCTTAGCACGGCTCCATTAGGTACAACCTTCAACCACACTGGTTTAGAATGCCACACAGCCAGAAGAAACGGTCCCTCCAAAGATAAAAGTCTCTTGTCCATAAAAACTGATAATGCTGCTAATCGCCGAAAGCTAACAAGACGTTTTCTCATTCTGGATCTTCCAAGTTCTAAAAGTTTTCAAAACTTCCAAACAAATTTTCCTTATTACTTCAGATTAAGATGTCAATCACCTTCTTAGAACATACTTTTTCCTGAAGCAGGATGGCCCCAGGGTCCACCAAATCAAACTCCATTTCTGAGGATGTAGACAAGCATTGGTCCCCAGAACAACAATTAGTCTCCAGTCAAAAATCAATTTTCTTTTGGGCCACATCGGAGCCAGAAGCAATCCTGTGTCTGGCTGACTAAACCATTTATATAATACTTGAGAAAACAACTGCTCCAGAAAACGCGCAAAAGTTAGACCGAATGGCCAATCATGAGCCAGTGCGTCCACTTCTAAGGCTGAGTCTGAAGGATTCTGGGAGAAAACGTCCTTAACGTGTTCTTTCCTGTTGCAAAAAGGAGCCACCTCCGGATTGCCCTTTTAAACACAAATCTGATTGAACAACCCGGGGCTTACCGACCACTCCGATTCCAATAATGGAGCTCGGCTAAGAAAGTCTGCTACCTGATTCAAACTCCCTTTAGATGAACAGCTGAAAAGGATAGTAGGTTCTGTTCTGCCCACAAAAGAATCTCTGTCGCCACTAACAAACACCGAGGGGACCTTGTTCCTCCCTGGCGATTTGCATAGGCTACCATAATCGTATTGTCTGTTCTAATCTGAACAAGCCCATGATGGGCAAAGCTTCCTTTACAGCACAAAAAAACGCTTTTAGATTTGAGGAAGTCTGACTAAGAGCCTTGGACCATCTTCCCTGAGCCATCCAGGCCCCACAATTCCTTGCTCCCTGGAGGATCCTTACCTTGGGGAAGGCAAGACAATATTCTGAAGGGTCGAACTGATCTCACCTAAGTAAGCCATGACCTGAGGGGCTTATCTCAATCCCTCTTTGCCTAAAGTACGCTACAGGATCAGGCAAAACCTTGTCGAAGAGCCTGAGAGCTGATGCAAGGCCAAAGGGAGAACAGACAAACTTGGAAGTATCAGATGGATTATCTTATCCTTCTGATGGAGTACAGGAAGATACTACAGCCACACGACTAGCCAAAATAATGCCACTTCGACAGAGTGACCGATGGATTAAGGTCTGCATTGAAGTGATCGGAAGATGAATTCTTCTGCATCTGGACTGAGGTGAGGGAAAAATGACTCCAGGAACTCCCTTACAGGGTGCGAGCACTATCCCCAAGCTTCATTAACCCTCTGTGTATACATCCCAAGAGAGGGTGGCCAGCAGCTTGCAGATATAAGCCACGTGCTGCATCTTTAAAGTGGACCAAAACCCAGGATAGTCAAGTTTAGACTATCCTGAGTTTTGGTCCTTTCCCACTGTATGAACCCCCCCCCCCCCAGATCACCGCAGCAACTCACCTTATCCCGGCCCCACGGCGCATCTAAGAGCAGCGGCTCTGACGGCTGCATCCTCCTCCTCCCCGCACTGTTAGAGGGGAGCGCCGTGAAACAGGGATAAGGCGAGTTGGCTGCAGCGATCTGGGGGGGGGGGGTTCACACGGCGGGGCACCCCCCGATCGACTGAAGGACCAAAACCCAGGATAGTCAAACACGTTACCGCCACCGGGAGGAGAATCCCAATGAAAATCCCCCTCCTATAATTGTAAGCCAAAAGTGTGCACTAGTGACCCTCACTATCCCCCTCCTATAATTGTAAGCCAAAAGTGTGCACTAGTGACCCTCACTGTTCCTAAACCTTCCCAGAGGGAGTAGCAAGGAAACCACATCCTGATCGAGGAGCGGCGAGGGGAGGGAAGCGTCCACATGACAAAGAGCGTCTCAGACACAAAATAAAAAAAAAAAATGTTGTCTTCCTCCCCCCTCCAGCTAACCTGCAAAGAAAGGAGGGAGAGAAGAAGGAATCCCAGAGGGAAGGAATGTAAAGGGCAAAAAATAAAAAATGGGACCGGCCACCCTGACTTCTTAACATTCATCCTCAGTAAGAGGGAAAATCATGCTTACCCCCCTTTGTCCCCTGGTACCGGGATCAAAGAACAGAACACTGGCCGAGCTACTGGGGGTATCCCGGACCCCAGGCCAGAGTATGCCTCCAGGACCGATAAATGGACCGTCAAAGCCCACAGCGCCGGTTACTTACCTAAACCTACCTGGTTCAGGAGCTAGTGGTCTGGCTCCTACCTCACGGAGGATCACGAAAACAACTGAGGACTGGAAGGAGGAGTACATTTTTATGCTAATCTGATGGTCAGGTGTTCCATATCAAGGAGGTGGAGACAAGAAGTCTCATATGTATGCTGCCCAGAGGATGTTATGAGAAATTGTTTTTGTTTCAAAAATGCAATGCCATACTGTAGCAGGAAGGGGTTAAACACACCTAAACAAAAATCTTACTGCAGCACTCAGATAATTGGCTTTTTATTAGGGACACTTAAAGTGGAAATGGTCATAAGTGCCCCCTGCTTATAAATGGTGCCCCAGCAATCTCTTCTGAATGAATAAAGTGTGAGGCAACCTCTGTGGACCACTCCTCTCTCACTGTGTGTGTGTCCATCCAGCCAAGGTTGCCATCAGGGCAAGACGGACAAGACCCCCAGCGTCGGGCCCCGATGCAAAGGGGGGGGGGGGGGGCTGGCCTTTTGGCAAGTTCAGACTGAATGAAGCTTGGGGCACCTCCTGTCAGCCACTCCCCTCTCACTGTGTGTCCCTACCCAGCCAGGGCTGCCATCAGGGCAGGATAGCCAAAACCACACAGGATGTCAATGCAAAGGGGGGGGGCCTGGGCCCTGCCTTTTGGAGTTCAGAATGGTACAGCCTGTAGGCCCAATGCTGCAAGATACTAAATGGCTTAAAACACATTGGTGGTTTCATGTTTCCCTTCATGTGCTGCTGTCCCTGTAGTGAATGATCAACAAGCAACAGCAGCACCCGTCAGATAGCCCTCCTTGATGAATAACACCGAGGTGTCTGGGAACTGAATGCCGCCAATTTAGCAATGTGCCTCTATGAGACAGTAGACACAGCTGACTGTCTGCTTGTTAAAGTGGACCAGAACCCACACCCCAACAGCCCTGGAATTTAAAGGATTCCAGGGCTGCTAGATTCCCTCCTTTCCCATCTAGAATCGGGATGCCCCGCTGTGTGAAGCCCCCCCAGGTTGTGAATGGCTGGCGTGGGCACACTAGTAGCAGGATATGTGGCCACCAGCTAACTCAGAGCTCTTAGACAAAGGGGCGGGAGCCGATCAGAGCACACGGATTGGATGAGAGTATGCAAATGCGCCGCAGGACTGGGGAAGGGTGAGTTAGATCGGGCGACCTGGGGGGTTTCACACAGAAGGCCATCCCCGATTAGGGTGCAAGGCCCAAGACCCAGGAGTCAAAATCCTGGGTTTTGGTCCACTTTATTTACACAGAAGTGTGAGCAGGGAACCATTAACTGCTGAATAACCTATATATTTTAAACATCTCAGTATTTTGCAACATGGGGCCCCAATCCCCACTTCTGGGCAAGGTTGTCATCAGGGTCACAGGCCCATGCCCCTTCTCCAACCCAAGTGGCCAGCTTTGGTGTTGGGAAAAACTTGCCACAATCAAAGCCTCTATCTTGTTTTCAGGCTGGGTGTAAGTCTGATTGCGATTTGTGGGTTTGAGGAAGGGCATTTGGTGGCTGGAGGGCTGGAAGTCCAACTAGGAGGATTGGGCTGGGAGGCTGATTTATTTTTACAGGATTGGCATGGACGTCTAACTGGTGGCAGAAGCAGGCAGGTTGATCTGTGGCAGGAATGGGGTGGGCTTGGGGGCATTAGTTAGATTGAAGAGCCCTGTATGTAGTTTTTTGTGATGCCAGAAAGATTTACACAGGAGTACATACCAAATAAAAACATGCAGCATGGTCTACTTTAAATGCTTGCACTACAACGACTTTTACACACACATACCCTTTTACATGTGAAAACTGAAAAGAAAAAAAAAAATCAGTACCCATACAACTGTACAACTTCTAGATTTTAAGGCAAAAACATTTGAGAATTACAAACAGCATACATGAAGATCGTGTGACTTTGCAATATGTATAAATGCTATCAAATTATGCTATTCAGGATGATGACACCAAGAATAGTTATATCCTTTCTAAAAATCTCTCAGTACCTGCTTGATGATTTCAGGGATCAATACCAAGCGATGGAACCTGTTGCAGCAAGGGATAGAAGCTTGTGACGAAAAGACGACACAGCTCCGTCTTAGAGAATGTGATCATCAACAGGAAACAGCTGTGTTTCCTGTTACATCATAGAGCTCCGCCTGTGTTATGTTTCCTGACTAAACAAAGTTTCCTCTGCACTTTTTGTGACCTCTGTTGCATTACTGGCATTGTGACAAGAAACCTAGTAGCCCCAGCCTTATTTGGTGTTCAATGGTCATTTTATTGCTCATGCCCCTACCTCTGAGTCTTTAAAATAAAAAATGCTGTGTATGTGTGGATTCCCCTCTCAGCCCCCCACCCCCCTGAACACAGGCTGGGGAATGCAATGTCTGCACCCCCTGAGCCAACAGGGTTGAAACTAGAGAGCCTCCATGCCTTTAAATGATTCTTTTTAAAGCACAGTTGTATTCCATGGCTCTGTACTATGTAAAAAGTATGGGAGGGTGGGATGTGTAAGGCTTGCATAATACACATTGTGCATCGTGAATAACAGGAATACGACAATAAATGCAGAAAAAAAAATATTTTGAGTCATATGCAACAAAGATACATTGGGACAGGAGATCATTAGGAGAGTAAGCCCTCCCTTGCAAGCTAACAGTCTATATGGTGAGGGTGTTAGGTCACAGAGTATGTACTAAGCAAGGTAGCAAGTATTTGGAAGAGTGACAAGACTATAAAGTTATTTATGCCGGATGATACAGTTAAATGCAGACAGTGCAGCAGGAAATAGCACAAGAGATTAAATGCAGACATTGGCCTCGATTCAATAAAGGTAGAAAAAAATTCTCATGGTAGTAAAAGATTCAATTCATGAGAAAAAAGCCTGAGAATGTCACTGTTACTTTATCACTAGATAAAAAGACAATGAAAGTCAATGGCAGCTTTTACTACAGTGTAGAAAGGAGTTCTCTACTTTCCTTAGGAGGAGAAAAGTGCCATTGACTTTCATTGTTTTCTTAGCTGGTGATTCGGCAACAGTGACACTCTCAGGCTTTTTTCTCACGAATTGAGTCTTTTACTACCATGAGAATTTTTTTCTACCTTTATTGAATCGAGGCCATTGTGTGTGTGGACAGATCAGACCATGATCAGAACTGGCAATGCAGAGGGGAGGGTGCAAGTGGTTATATATAGACAGTTGGTATTGGGTTTGTCTGTTCTGCCTGACTGCATATGTCTGCCCCCCCCATGTTTCCAGCTAGCCAAGAATGCATGCCTCCCAACTGTCCCGATTCCTCCAGGACTGCCCCGATTTTCTCGCAGAAAGTTAATTACCGTCCCGAGACGCCCTGAGCCGTGGCGGACTGCTGCCGTGGCGTCGGAGCTGCAAAGCGCTGTGCGCAGCCCTACAGGGGCAGGGAGGTAAAGAGGTTTGCAGACAGGCTGGAGGAGCTGCTGTCAAGGTGGCGGGGGTCTGTGTTTGGCACCATAAAGTGGTGGGAGGTCTGTGATTGGCTGAGTAAGGTAATGGATGTCTGTGACTGGCTGAGTGAGGTGATGGGGCTGTGATTGGCTGAGTGAGGTGATGGAGGTGTGTGATTGGCTGAGTGAGGTGATGGAGGTGTGTGGTTGGCTGAGTGAGGTGATTGAGGTCTGTGATTGTGGTCTGTGACTGGCTGCTTGGTAATAATCCCCTGTCCCTCCCCCGCAGGGATGTCGGAGGCAAAGCGTTGGGTGCTGCAGGGTCAGCTGACCGATATGATCCTATGTGTGTTGGGGAAGCACCCAGAGCTGCACTAATATCAGAGATACCACGTTATCGCCGTCACCCTACTACTCACCCAAACCCACCCAAATGCCTGGCGCGGGCATGCACCCTGATTGAGGGATAGCGGGGATGCGGGCATGGCGGTTTGTGCATGCGCCATTGTACCAGGAACAAAGGTAAGTATATGGGCGACCTGGGGGGTTTCACACAGTGGGGCATGCCGAATTCTGGGTTTTGGTCCACTTTAAGTGGGAGTGTAGATCAGTGGTTAGAGAGGGGGGCAAAGGGGTGCGGATTGGAGGCTAGGGAGAGGGTTTAGGTGGGGGTGCAGATTGAAAGGCAGAGAGGGGGTATTTAGGTGAGGGTTAACAGCTGGGGAGGGGGGGTGTAGATTGTAAATTTAAACTGTAGCATGGACAGAACAGGTGAGCAGGATGGAGTATTTGGGGGTGGGTGCGCTCCATGGTGGGGTCTGGGCGCCTGGGCTCCGCCATTCTGGACACACTCTCCACACACCCCCTGCGGTATGCCCCTCCCTATAGGCGGGTAAAGGGGAAGCTCCGTCTCCACATTGTGTTACGCCTCCCTCTCTCTTTCTCTCTCTCCACAGGGATTTCATGGACCCCACCATGAAGCGCACCACCCTGGGACTCTGCTTTTCCACAGATGGGGTGGTTTCCATGGCCTTGAGTAAAAACAATGGACTACAAGTCCCACAATTCTTCCATTATAACAGATGAACGCATTAGCAGCTTTGGCTACATCTAAGCAGCCTAATGACCTATCCAGCTGAGTACCTGAGTACTTGCGCATGTGCCGTTGGACCGGGAAGTAAGGTAAGTGAACGGGGGTGACCTGGGAGGTTTCACATAGTGGGGAATAGGCCAAAACCCATAAAAAAAACCTATAAGATTTCTGAGCCTTCCTGATTACCTCCCCCCGCGCATCCCAAATCGGGATGCCCCACTGTGTGAAACCCCCCCCAGGTCGCCCATATACTTACCTTTGTTCCTGGTCCAATGGCGCATGCACAAACCGCCACGCTCGCATCCCGGCCATCCCTCAAGCAGGACGCATGCCCGCGCCAGGCATGTGTGAATGGTCGGTGCGGGCAGACTTCCTGTTAGAGGGAAGCGGGGGATGCGGCTGCCAGTGCACTCAGAGCTGCTGGCCTTAGACAAAGGCTTAGACGTTGTGACATGAGTGGCCCCAAGCACGCTGATTGGATGAGCACTGTGGGGTTGGGAAGAGGTGAGTTGGCTGCAGCGATCTGGGGGGTTTCACATAGTGGGGCATCCAAAATCAGGATACCACACTGGAGAGGAAACATCAACAGGATAGTGAAATAACTGGGGGTTGCTCCTTTTTAAAAGTGTACAGTCTGTCAATTAATTATCTACGTTTAGAAATGTCTAGTAAATACTTAAAATTTTTTCAATTATTTTTTTCTAAGGAAAAGAGCTCCTCGGGTTCAGATGTGCATTTGTGTAAATGGGTGGGAAATATGGCGTGGCCGGGGGTGTGTCAGGGGGTATGGCCAGGGGCGTGGCTTGTCCCTCTTTCATATCTTCAGAAGTTGGGAAGTATGAGAATGGTGTGGAGGGGTGCCACTGCTACTAGGATCTCCAACAGCTGTTGCTGCAGCCTACTTTCCCTACCTCAGTATTTTTTTTAATGCCACCATGATGCTGCTTGCTTTAGGAACCACTGGCCTAAAGGGTAATTCCACTTTCAATGACATTTTTAAAAGTCTCCATCATTGTGTGGCAAAATTATGTCTTCAATGTGCTAAGGTTATGTAATTTTTACCCAGGCTCTCAGCTGGATAGGTCATTATGCTGCTTAGATGTAGCCAAAGCTGCTAATGCGTTCACCTGTGCAGCTAAAGATAGTTGAAAGGATGCACACCACACAGAACGATTTGCGTTTAGAAAAGTGTATTATACATATAATATAGACAAGTAATAATCACGTGATAAAAAAGGATACAGAGTGGCCAAAATCATTGTCAGAAAATTGATTCATAATCCTCAGGGGTTTAGCAGACCTCATATGAAAGAATGAAGATAATAAGTTAACAGTAAGATACTGGGGATTTTTTAAATAAGATCCAAAATCTAGGCCCTCTACCAGACCAGGTCACTATTTGCAGCATGGACGTTAGTTCATTGTATACTTCGAACCCACACCACTTTGGACTACAAACAATACACACGGTTTTAAACGAGATGGATGGTACTGCAGAATTCAATTAATTCTGTATGCACCTATTGACATTGGTAGTAACCAAAAACTATTTTCTGTATGGTGACCATTACTACTTACAGATACAAGGCAGAGCGATGGGGTCCAATGTGGCCCCATCCTATGCCAATCTCTTTATGTATACGTTTGAAGAACAGTTTGTATACACTGAGGTGGCATTTGAAAATGTACTGCTGTGGACCAGATACATTGACAACATTTTCTTCTTAAGGCAGGGCTCTGAAACCGATCTTCTCACATTTACGGACAGACTAAACAAGGCCCTCCCGACCATTTCTTTTACGAACGAGTACAGTACACACATTTATTGGATGTTCTAGTCAATATTGAAAATAATACCATACACACTGACCTATATCGTAAAGAGACTGACCGTAACACTTTCTTACACCAAAACAGTTTCCACCCTAGGAACATGCGAGATAGTCTCCCCTATAGTCAGTTCATTCGTCTACGACGAATCATCTCAGATGATCAGAAGTTTCTTGACAGATCAGACACCTTATCCAAGGACTTTGCTGCCCTGGGTTACAATTCATCCACATTAACTGAAGCAAGGAACAAGGCTTACAATAAAGACAGGATAACTTCGACACACACCCCGGGACACTCCCCATAGGGTTCCAGCAATTTTTACTTACAAATGTCATCAGCCGTAAAGCGGGTAATTCAGCGACATTGGTCAATACTTTCCGGTGACGACCGACTAAGAGACATTTTTACAGACCGACCCATGTTTGTACACAAGCGGGCCGGCAATCTGAGAGATGAACTGATTAGGGTAGACATAACACCTCCTCAGATCCAGCAACAATCATACACCAACCAGTGGCTAAATGCCACTCCACCCCCGAAAGGCATGTATGCGTGCAGACATTGCGCACAGTGTGGATTTGTGACCAAGGGACCCGAATTCACACACCCACACTCAGGCAAAAGATATAAGATAGGGTCCTTCCTTAACTGCAACTCCACGCATGTCATTTACTTGATTAAGTGCCCATGTGGGAAGGCCTATGTTTGCAAGACCACAAGAGCACTTAAGACAAGAATTTGTGAACATAGGAGCGCCATCAGGCGTAGCGACACTGATTCTCCCTTGACTAGACATTTTATGACCGCAGGACATCAAATCTCGCAATTGAGGTTTCAGGCAATCGACCAAGTCAGATATCCTAGAAGAGGTGGCGATAGAGATAGACTCCTACTTAAAAGAGAATTATTTTGGATTTACACCCTCAATACTAAATCTCCTCATGGCCTTAATGAGGAAATAGATTACTCCCCCTTCTTATAATAGGTAATTAGCCCACATAGAACTACTGATCTGTATCCAAGATACTTGACTTCTTAGATGTAATCCCTGCTTTCTATTCTTGCATTAGGTAAACTTTAGTAGGGTCCCCTGGATATTTTTCCCACCTTGGTGGCCCAGAGCTACCCATGCAATGCATGGGATTAGGACCATTCGGGTCCATTGGAGATGCCCATACAATGCATGGGATCAGGACCAGTTAGGTCCATTTGAGAAACCCATCTGGGTCCGCTTTATGTACCCCATATCTGCCAAAGCAATCTTTCCTCCCCTGTGAGGGTGGTACCTCTATGGAAACATATGTTATAGAATGATATACTTACCTCTTTCCTACATTATATATTCTTAACTGATGATTCTGGGTCCACTTTGAAGCACTGATTGGTTGGACGGCTGTCCGGACCCTCGATAAGAAGGCTTTATTACATAGTACATCTCACTTGGCTTCACAAACTAGGAGGGTCTGGATGAGGCAAATGTCGTCAGGAATATGATAGGAAGGGCGTGGCCAAGATGGCGACCTGAGAGGACGTGCATGAGGAGGGCTCCGTAATCCATCCTGACATACCTGCTTATCCTGTGGCTGGGCAGCATCTCTGATTGTCCCTGGAGGCTCTCCCTGTCCAAGGGATCGAGCCGGCGTGTTGTGGACGGCGGCGGCGGCCGGCCCGAGGCAGCGGCGGGCATACTGTGTGTGGCGGCGGTGCGGGGGGAGGTGGCAGTGTCTGGCCACGTGCGTTCCCCGGGCGAGGAGTGAGAGCGGCGACGGGAGGAGCGGAGCGCGGCCGCGTTGCAGACCTGCCCGGGCGGCGGTGACTGAAGAGGAGCCGCCGGCGAGCGTGACACACGCTCCTACAGAGCGGCGGGGGTGCGAGGAGCAGCAGTGACGCGGCGCCATCTTGCCAGGTGAGAGAGGGGCGGAGGGCCCTGGGCAGCACAGCGCGGAGCACAGTACGGCACGGTGCAGAGGAGCACCATCTCAGCTACACTGGCAGAATAAGCCAAGCCTGAGTGGGAAGCTGGGGTTGCTTGGTCCCCTGGAGTGGACACTGGTGAGGTGACTGTCCTGGGGTCCTGCAGGGTGAGGGGCTGTTTCCAGGGGAGTACCTGTGGCAAGACAGCCTGTATTTATAAAGAGACATCTGCATTGAGAGACAGAGTTAACCCATTGAGAGACACGTTGCCTCGCAGAAGTAAAACTGCTGGCCCAGGTGTAAAAGGAGACTGCTAATGTGAGGTGAGAGACATCTGCCATAAGAGACTGCTACACTGAAGCGAGACAGCCTGTGTGTAAGAGACATCTCCGGTTATGAGAGACTGCTAAGCCTGAGGGCCCTGTGCATATTGTGGGCCCCCTGAGATCTGCTGCAAAGCCGTGAGTTCCCCTGCATTTGTGGGCTCCCTGAGATCTGCTGCAAGGCCGTGAGTTCCCCTGCATTTGTGGGCCCCCTGAGATCTGCTGCAAAGCCGTGAGTTCCCCTGTATTTGTGGGCTCCCTGAGATCTGCTGCAAAGCCGTGAGTTCCCCTGCATTTGTGGGCCCCCTGAGATCTGCTGCAAAGCCTTGGGTTCCCCTGCATTTGTGGGCTCCCTGAGATCTGCTGCAAGGCTGTGAGTTCCCCTGCATTTGTGGGCCCCCTGAGATCTGCTGCAAAGCCGTGAGTTCCCCTGCATTTGTGGGCCCCCTGAGATCTGCTGCAAAGCCGTGAGTTCCCCTGCATTTGTGGGCCCCCTGAGATCTGCTGCAAAGCCGTGAGTTCCCCTGCATTTATGGGCCCCCTGAGATCTGCTGCAAAGCCGTGAGTTCCCCTGCATTTGTGGGCCCCCTGAGATCTGCTGCAAAGCCGTGAGTTCCTCTGCATTTGTGGGCTCCCTGTGATCTTGGATCTGCTGCAAGCAGTGTCTCTCTCTGCACTGGAAACCCCTCACAATTTCAGGTTAAGCGGGAATCCCTTCTACATTACAAGCCCCCTGAGATCTGCTGCAAGTCGTGATCCCCTCCGCTTTATAAGCACCCTGTGATCTGCTGCAGAGCCGCGATTTCCCATGCGTCTCCCCTCCCACACATGAAAGGAAATAAAAAGCGCAAGTCGACGGCAGTCACCTGTAGCACGCAAACGATGGAAGCCCCGAGGGGGATTGGGCAGGAGCCCTCTAACCCGGATACTGCAGCCATCATGGCGGCTATTGCTTCGTGTCAGAGCGCCCTCACGTCCAAATTTGACGCCCTCCAGAAGCAATTTAACTATGTGCGTCATGATCTGGATAAAATCCGGGACCGTACGGGGGAGGCGGAGAGGAGAATCGGAGAAACGGAAGACCGGCTCTCGACGCATGCGGGGGAGATCGCCCTGCTGAGGAGGCAGGTGACTACTCTGCTGGGAAGAGCCGAGGATGCTGAAAACAGGAATCGAAGGAACAACGTCAGAATCCTGGGTCTCCCGGAAAAGGCAGAAGGTCCCTCCCCGGAGCAATTTGTTGAGAATTTCATTAGGGAGACGCTGGCCCCAGTCAACCTGACTAAATTTTTCACTGTGGAGAGAGCGCACAGGATCCCCATGAGGCCCCTCTCCCCAGGATCGCCGCCAAGACCCTTCATATTCAAGGTCCTTCACTACAAGGACAGGGACGCTATCTTGGCCGCAGCGAGAATGAAAGGGACGGTGATCTACGATAACAGCCGTCTGTCCTTCTTCCCGGATTTCACGTCCGAAGTTCAAAAGATGCGCCGATCCTTCAACGGAGTGAGAGAGAGACTTCGGAAAAAGAAAATCAAGTACTCCATGATGTTTCCAGCGCGTCTGCGGGTGCAGGACGGGGAGTCTACTAGATTTTTTGTCTCTGCTGAAGAGGCCAATGCCTGGCTGGACTCTCTACCTGGGGCCTGATGGACTGGGCTCTAGATCAGAGAGGATCTACTACCTTTTGCGCTGATGCCGCCGGTGACTTGAGACCGGGGCCCCCGCCTCCGTTGGGCTCCCTGGTCGATAAGCCGGGGGCGCATCTTGGCTCGGCTCGGCCGGGTTGGATCGCTGTTGCATAGTTTGAAGTTTAAAGATGATGTTGTGGTTATAACTTAGAATGCTGCCCAAGCCACTAATTTATCCTGTCCTGATTATCACGGGAGAGTTGAGACTCTGGACCCCTTGGGGGTAGTGCAGGCCCTTTTCCCCCTTCCCCTCTCCCCTTTTTCCCCTTTCCCCCCCTTCCTTTCCTTTCCTCTTCCCCCCGTCCCTTTGTTCCCTGAGTCTGCCCTCCTCCCTTTGTCTCCTTCTGTGCGCCCCCCTGGGAACCGGGGCAGCCAGTCTGCCCCCCTGTGATATTTGAATAGTACATCCTACGTTGCAGGCCCACTAGGAGTAGGTACCTGCACCCCAGTTGCAACAAGTTACACCTGTGTTGTTGGTTTTGGTTGGGAGGGTTTGATGCTCGCCAGAGTTGGGGGGTGGTGGAGCGGGGTGGGGGGGAGGGGGGGTGGGAATTGTTGGGTTAGCTTTATGTATAGTATTATCTGTATATGCTGTTGTCGTGTGGGTTTGATTGTGAGGTGTGAATGCGGGACTCAAGAAGAGGAGGGATGTTGGCTGGGGGGGCTGGAAAACGTGGCAGACTTCGCCTCCGATTTGGACATAAGTGCCCAGGTCCTTGACAATGGGTGAGTGCAGCTTTCTCTCCTGGAACGTCCGGGGGCTCAATGATAAAATTAAGCGGGCCACGATCCTTCAATTCGTCAAGAGATACAGACCTAATGTGGTGATCCTGCAGGAGACTCACCTGGTGGGGCAGAGAGTACTTGCGCTTAAGAAACCTTGGATTCAGTGCGCTTACCATGCTTCTTTCTCGGCCTACTCCAGGGGGGTCTCGGTGTTGATCTCCAAGGGAACGCCATTTGTGTTATATTCTGTGCAGATGGACCGGGAGGGCCGCTATGTGATTTTACATGCCAAACTCATGGACACGGATGTGATCGTGGTTGGTGTGTATGTTCCTCCTCCCTTCAATGATCAGGTGCTGGGCCGGGTTATGGAGAGAGTAGTTGCCCTACCTCCTGCGCCAGTTCTTCTTATGGGGGACTTTAATATGGTGCTGGATACGGCCTTGGATCGCCTGGACAGGAACCCGAGCCCCAGAACGCGGCTGGCCTCTTGGGCTGAGGCTTTGGGCCTGCAGGAGCTATGGCGGTGGAAACATCCTAATGACAAGGCATACTCCTGTCACTCGGCCACCCACAGATCCCTGTCCAGGATTGACCTGGCGTTCTCATCCTCTGACCTACTGGCTAACGTGGGGGTTTGTAGCTATCTTCCGAGAGGCATCTCGGATCACTCGCCACTGTTAACGATGATTGGGTTGTCACATGTGCGGAATAGTAGAGTGGGGTGGACCCTAAACCCCTTGTGGTTGGAGAACCCTGACCTCAGAGATAGCTTGTCGTCCTCGGCAGAGATGTTTTGGGACTGTAATCTAGATGAGACGTCAGTGGGGGTAAGATGGGACGCTTTTAAGGCGGTCACCAGAGGCTGCGCCATTAGCCCCATTAAAGCGGTTAGAGAGAAGAAAGGAAGGGAAAGGGCTGATCTGGAAAATAAACTTGTGGCTGCTGAGGAGAAATTTGTAGCCTCGACCGACAGTGGGGACTATTCAATGCTGATGACTCTCAAGAGAGAGTATAACCTATTGCTGACTGACTCCGCTAGGAAATTGTTGCTATACAGACAAGCGACGATATTTGATAAAGGGGACAAGAATGGGAAAACGTTAGCTTATCTAGCAAGGACAGAGACAAAATCCAATAGCATTGCGGGAATATCTGACGAGAGGGGATCGGTGACGGGGGGGGCGGAAATTGCCCAGCGGTTCCGGGAGTATTACTCTGCCTTGTATTCCTCGAAGTCCAGCTACCGGGAGGAGGAATTAGATATCTACTTGGACCGGATTGACTTCCCGGTGTTGGCCCCAGAGATGCGGGAGTCCCTGGACGCCCCCATCACTGTGGAAGAGATCGTGAATGCAATTAGGGCACTCCCTGGACGGAAGGCACCAGGCCCTGATGGAATGCCGGCCGAGTGGTACAGACTGGCGCAGGAGCAGGTAGCGCCTAGACTACTAGAAGTCTTTAAGTTCGCGTTGGAAAATGGAAGCCTCCCCGCCTCCTTTAGCGAGGCACATATAGTTCTTATACACAAGGAAGGGAGACCCTCCGATGCCTGTGCCTCGTACAGACCCATCTCCCTTTTAAATCAGGATGCCAAAATATTAGCCAAAGTGTTAGCTACTAGATTAAATCGAGTCATACTACAATTGATTGGACCTGATCAGTCGGGCTTTATGCCGGGTCGCACCACGGGGATAAACCTGCGGAGACTGATGTCGAACCTTCAAATTGTGCATGATAACTGTGGGGACCGGGCGATTGTTACGCTTGACAATGAGAAGGCCTTTGACTCGGTGGAGTAGGCCTTTCTGTGGGCTGTACTGGCTAGAGTTGGGCTCCCCGAAAGCTTTGTAAATTATATAAAATTATTATATAGGCGCCCTACGGCCCGAGTTCGGGTCAATGGATGTTATTCTGACCCCTTCACATTGTGCAGAGGAACCAGACAGGGGTGCCCGCTGTCGCCACTGTTGTTTGCACTGGCCATTGAGCCTCTGGCAATCCTGGTTAGGGACTCATCGGCCATCACGGGGTGGAAGCTGGGGGCGGTGGAAGAGAAAATCTCGCTGTACGCAGATGATACCCTACTATACCTGGCCGACTGCCATGCGTCTCTGGATGCTGCCTTAGATATTATTGATACATTCGGAAGATTTTCAGGCCTGAGAATTAACTGGAATAAATCCAGCTTGATGCAGGTTGATGCCTGTGATCCTTTTGGTATCTCCCCGAGATCCCAGCTAAAGGTGGTACGGGAATTTAAGTATCTTGGGATCATGGTTGGGAAGCTCCCTGGTCTATTTGTGCCCCTCAATATATCACCAGTTATTGCAAAATTGAAACAGAGAGTCAGTCAGTGGGCGGGTCTCCCACTGTCGGTCATGGGGAGGATAAACATATTCAAGATGATCTTTCTTCCAAAACTATTATACATCTACCAGGCCTCTCCCATATTGCTCCCCGCTTCTCACTTCAAGGCGCTGGAAGCAATTATCTTCGGCTTTATTTGGGGGCATGCCCCTCCTCGGTTAAATAGACACGTCATGAAAGCACAAATAGTAGATGGCGGGCTGGCTGTGCCGAACATGAAAATGTATTTTTATGCGGCCCAGCTGCTATACGCCCATTGGTGGATTAGCCGACCGGGGGATAATCCGGTGATACATCTGGAGGAGGCGGTGCTGGGCTCCCCTGGGCGACTATCCTCCCTGCCGTATAGGGGTACCAAGGGACTCAGGGAGGCGACCACATGTATGAGAACGGTCTGCGGTGTCTGGGGACGGGTGGCTAAACTAAGTGCGAAGCCTGGAGAGTGTGAGGTGTACTCCCCCTTCACCCCCCTCTGGGCTAACCCTGGGCTTCCGGAGCTCGTGACTATACAGGATCCACAGTTCTGGAGTGGGAGGGGGGTGCATCAGCTGGGCCAACTATACAAAGAAGGGGTACTGGTGTCCTTCGATCATCTCAGGGGAAGCTTCCACCTGTCTAACCGGGATTTTTTCCGTTACCTGCAAATCAGACATGCCCTAAACGCTCAGTTCTCCAGGGTGGGCCCACAAGTCTCAGTCTCGCAGGTGGAGGAAATGGTTAGAGACTCGAACCTTAAGAAACCGGTCTCCACACTGTACAAGACCCTATTAGCTGATCAGGATGATTGGGAGGAGGTGATGGACAATTTACATTCCTCGGTGGTTGAGGCGAGAGATAGACTGATTCAGACCAAATGGATTCACCAGGCGTACATTAACCCGGTCCGTCTGCACAGGATGGGACTCCTGGAGGGGGACACGTGTCCCAGATGTGAGGGTGGTAGTGGCACATGGATGCATATGACTTGGTCTTGTGGAATACTTGCTGGCTATTGGGAGGATGTAATGAACCTGATCGGCAAAATAGTGGGTTATCGCATCGGGGGTTCGGTGTCGGTGTGCCTTCTGGGGGTGGTGGGGCCGCTGTCGGAGCTCCACTCTTTGAGGGCGTTGCTCCGGTTGCTGCTCTTTTATGCCCGGAAGTGCATACTGATAAACTGGAAACACCCGGCTAGACCGTCCTTGCAGGCATGGAAGGGGCTGGTTAATCAGAAGCTTGCCATGTATAAATTGACATATCAGGCGAGGGGTGTGCCAGACAAATTCACCAAGGTATGGGATCCTTGGCTACAGTGCCAGGACACGGCCTCTGATGATGGCTGAGAAGAGAGTGTGGCGCATCACCGGGATTGTGGCTCTTGTGGCGATACCCGGAGCTGGAGGATGGGACGGTGGGTCGGCATCCGATCCTGGGGGGAGAGGGAGGGACGTTGGAAGCTAGCTTCACGGGACAAACTGAATACTCTGAGGTTCTTCTAATCATCCTCTGCTCCTTTGGTCCCCCAACAAAGTTCTTACCTGATTAAGCTTGAGTCCGGTGTGAATGTCTTTGTGTGGTGTGAATGGACGTCTGTTTTAGGCGCCTGCGGCGTCCTGTTGCTTTACCGAATATCATATCTCATTGTATGTCATGTTTGGTTTTTTGTGTTTCATGCAAACAAATAAATAAAAACGTTCAAAAAAAAAAAAAGGAATATGATAGGAATAGGCTGGGCAGATTCCTGCTTGAACACTGCCGCTTTGCTACTACTCAGTTTAATTATCTTTCAATTCCCAGTTGATATCTCAGCAATGGAATTGCTCACAACTTTGTTTTTATAATGTTTTTAATTCTTCTTTTTTAGTGCGGCCAGAGCAAGAAAAATTACCAGGCTACTCCCCCTTCAGATACAACTGCTGCTACATATATGAAAATCTCTCCGATCGCGTTTGGAAGTTATCAGCTTTGTACGCCTGTTGTTTACTAATAAAGCTTCTTTATTCAGTGAGCTCTGGGGATGGCTGCCCCGCCCGCCCAGAGCTAACGTCACACTGACTGACAGCAATGTCTGCCAATCGGGGTGAGGACGGCCGAGGGCCGGGACAGTGTCACCGGATGTGACGCAACGGAAGCAGCCATTCGAGCGCTTCCGGGACGCCACGCAGACCGGCCGGTCGGGGGGAGACGCAGCACATAGCACTTTAAAAGTCAGGTAACATGCTTATCCTAACTATCGCTGCTTTGACAAAGGGGCTGTGAGCCCTGAAACGTTGGCACCTCTCATGCGATCCCACTTCTGAGATTGTGGTATAAACCTATTATCTTAATATGCTGTGATTCTGTCATACTTATGTATTTACTGGTACTGATTGCTTGTCACTTGTGGCACAGCTCATTACTCTGTACTTACAAATGTATTATTGTTACATGTTATGCCTTAACTATTGATTAGAGATGAGCGAACTTTTGAAAAATTCGATTCGACTGATTCACCGAATTTTCCGACAAAAATCGTTTCGACCCGAATTTATTCGCGACGAATCTCTATTAAAAACTGCTATTTCTGAGCCTCCTAGAGCCTCAATAGGGTTGTAAACCATTCTGCCTTGCTGTAACACGCATAGGATGCGTGCTGGGTTAGTTAAATAATACTTTGAATAAATATCACATGCAGATCAGAGGCATCGCTAATAGAATCGCAGAGCGGCACAATTGCAGAGAGTTGAAGTGGCATCACTATGAGGGGCAGGAGCCCAAACATTGCTTTAAAGAGACACTGGAGTTGGCAGCAGCAGGAGCCCAAAAATTGGATGAATCACACCCTGGAGTTGGCAGCAGCAGCAGCAGCGAAAACATTACTTTAAAGAGACACTGGGGTTGGCTTCAGGAGCCCAAAAATTGGATGATTCACACCCTGGAGTTGGCAGCAGCAGCAGCAGCAGGAGCCCAAACATTACTTTAAAGAGACACTGGGATTGGCTTCAGGAGCCCAAAAATTGGATGATTCACACCCTGGAGTTGGCAGGAGTTGGCAGCAGCAGCAACAGGAGCCCAAATATTACTTTAAAGAGACACTGGGGTTGGCTTCAGGAGCCCAAAAATTGGATGAATCACACCCTGGAGTTGGCAGCAGCAGCAGCCCAAACATTACTTTAAAGAGACACTGGGGTTGGCTTCAGGAGCCCAAAAATTGGATGAATCACACCCTGGAGTTGACAGCAGCAGCAGCAGCAGGAGCCCAAATATTACTTTAAAGAGACCCTGGGGTTGGCTTCAGGAGCCCAAAAATTGGATGATTCACACCCTGGAGTTGGCAGCAGCAGCAGCAGGAGCCCAAATATTACTTTAAAGAGACCCTGGGGTTGGCTTCAGGAGCCCAAAAATTGGATGAATCACACCCTGGAGTTGGCAGCAGTAGCAGCAGGAGCCCAAATATTACTTTAAAGAGACCCTGGGGTTGGCTTCAGGAGCCCAAAAATTGGATAATTCACACCCTGGAGTTGGCAGCAGCAGGAGCCCAAATATTACTTTAAAGAGACCCTGGGGTTGGCTTCAGGAGCCCAAAAATTGGATGAATCACACCCTGGAGTTGGCAGCAGCAGCAACAGGAGCCCAAATATTACTTTAAAGAGACCCTGGGGTTGGCTTCAGGAGCCCAAAAATTGGATGAATCACACCCTGGAGTTGGCAGCAGCAGCAGCAGGAGCCAAAATATTACTTTAAAGAGACCCTGGGGTTGGCTTCAGGAGCCCATAAATTGGATGAATCACACCCTGGAGTTGGCAGCAGCAGCAGCAGCAGGAGCCCAAACATTACTTTAAAGAGACACTGGGGTTGGCTTCAGGAGCCCAAAAATTGGATGAATCACACCCTGGAGTTGGCAGCAGCAGCAGGAGCCCAAACATTACTTTAAAGAGACACTGGGGTTGGCAGCAGGAGCCCAAAGATTGGATGAATCACACCCTGCAGTTGGCAGCAGCAGGAGCCCAAATATTACTTTAAAGAGACCCTGGGGTTGGCTTCAGGAGCCCAAAAATTGGATGAATCACACCCTGGAGTTGGCAGCAGTTGGCAGCAG
Source organism: Gastrophryne carolinensis (assembly GCA_027917425.1). NCBI lineage: Eukaryota > Metazoa > Chordata > Amphibia > Anura > Microhylidae > Gastrophryne > Gastrophryne carolinensis. The sequence continues at coordinate 129,911,858 of CM051240.1, read as the reverse complement.
CAGCAGCAACAGGAGCCCAAACATTACTTTAAAGAGACACTGGGGTTGGCTTCAGTAGCCCAAAAATTGGATGAATCACACCCTGGAGTTGGCAGCAGCAGCAGCAGGAGCCCAAATATTACTTTAAAGAGACCCTGGGGTTGGCTTCAGGAGCCCAAAAATTGGATGAATCACACCCTGGAGTTGGCAGCAGTTGGCAGCAGCAGCAACAGGAGCCCAAACAATACTTTAAAGAGACACTGGGGTTGGCTTCAGGAGCCCAAAAATTGGATGAATCACACCCTGGAGTTGGCAGCAGCAGCAGCAGCAGGAGCCCAAACATTACTTTAAAGAGACACTGGGGTTGGCTTCAGGAGCCCAAAAATTGGATGAATCACACCCTGGAGTTGGCAGCAGCAGCAGGAGCCCAAACATTACTTTAAAGAGACACTGGGGTTGGCAGCAGGAGCCCAAAGATTGGATGAATCACACCCTGGAGTTGGCAGCAGCAGCAGCAGGAGCCCAAACATTACTTTAAAGAGACCCTGGGGTTGGCTTCAGGAGCCCAAAAATTGGATGATTCACACCCTGGAGTTGGCAGCAGCAGGAGCAGCAGGAGCCCAAACATTACTTTAAAGAGACACTGGGGTTGGCTTCAGGAGCCCAAAAATTAGATGAATCACACCCTGGAGTTGGCAGCAGCAGCAGCAGGAGCCAAAACATTACTTTAAAGAGACACTGGAGTTGGCTTCAGGAGCCCAAAAATTGGATGAATCACACCCTGGAGTTGGCAGCAGCAGCAGCAGGAGACCAAATATTACTTTAAAGAGACACTGGAGTTGGCTTCAGGAGCCCAAAAATTGGATGATTCACACCCTGGAGTTGGCATCAGCAGGAGCCCAAAAATTGGCCTAAAGACATAAATATGTTTTGCACCATTTGGAAAGTGTAAAAAGTGGCACCATGCTGAATCTAGTCGCATGCATCAGGCATTGGTGGGTGGAAATCCTGGCTGATCCATCCCTGATTCATTTTGACAAAGGTGAGTCTCTCCACATTTTTAGTTGACAGACGAGTTCTCCTCGCCGTAACTATGGCCCCCGCCGCGCTAAACACCCGCTCAGATGGCACGCTACTTGCCGGGCAGGACAGCTTTTCCAGGGCAAACTCTGCTAGTTGCGGCCACAAATCAAGTTTGGCTGCCCAGAAGTCCAGCGGATCCTCAAGGTGTGTTGGCATGGTCATGTCAAAGTATGACATGACCTGCTGGTTGAGTTCCTGCTCCAGGTCTTCCTGCTGCTCATGAGTAGCCTCACTATGCGGGTGTAGAAAGCTACTCATTAGCGACTGAAGACTGAGGCTGCTGCTGATGGAGCTGCTGCTGCTGCTCCTGCCAACCCCCCCAGCGGCCATGGCAGTGGAATCACCTTCCACTGCCATGGCCGCTGGGGGGGTTGGCAGGAGCAGCAGCAGCAGCTCCATCAGCAGCAGCCTCAGTCTTCAGTCCCCTTGAGTCAGACCTGCGAGAGTATGGACCATGGCGCAGATAGGCATCGGCCAACTGCCTACGTAGAATGTCTTTGTAGTATTTCAGTTTGTCCTCCCTCTCGGTGGGTTTAAAAAATGCCCCCATTTTGTGCCGGAAGCGAGGGTCCAATAAGGTGGACAGCCAGAAGTCATCCCGCCGACAGATGGAAACAATTCTGGGGTCACTACGCAAGCACGTGAGCATGCTTCCTGTCATTTGCGCAAGTGACTCGGATGGACTACCTGTCTCCATCTCCACTGCATACTGCCACGGTGTGCCCGGGTCCTCTGTCTCGCCTTCCTCAAAAACCTCTAGCTCCTCTGGCTGCTCCTGCTCCTCCTCTCCTGTCCGCTGACTAGATAAACCAGCCATTTCGCCAAGCCTAAACTGTGTTTCGCTGGGCAACTCCTCCTCCTCCTCTTCCTCCTTCCTCCTCCAGTTCAGCTCCAACGGGGTTCATGTGGCCGTAAGATGTAAACGCCATGTCTCCAGTGCCCTGACCAGCCATGGTTTCCAACATGTGCTGTAGTACATGAAGCAGTGGAATCACGTCGTTCATCCCGTAATCCTGCCGACTGACAAATAAAGTGGCTTCCTCAAAGGGCCTGAGCAAACGGCGGGTGTCACGTATGAGCTGCCACTGGTTGACATTGAAGTTACACAGGGGAGTCCCCCTATCTGCTTGGATCATCAGGAAATCCGTGATGGCTTTTCTCTGTTCATATAATCGGTCCAACATGTGAAGGGTGGAATTCCAACGGGTGGAAACATCGCAAATCAGACTATGTTGGGGGGATACCATTCTGACGCTGTAGCTCAAGAAGGGTGTGTTTGGCGGTGTATGAGTGGCTGAAGTGCATGCAAAGTTTCCTTGAAGTTGTTAGGATGTCTTGCAGATGGGGGGAACACTTCAGAAACCGCTTGACAACCAGATTGAAGACGTGAGCCATGCAGGGGGCATGGGTCAGGCTTCCTTGGCGCAGCGCAGACAAAATGTTCTTCCCATTGTCGGTAACCATGATTCCCATTTTAAGTTTTCTTGGAGTAAGCCATGTTTGGATTTCCTGATGAATACATTTAAGCAGTTCCTCCCCTGTGTGACTCCGTTCGCCAAGACAAACCATGTGAAGCACTGCGTGACACCTCCGTGCCCTGCACACATGGTAGACTGGAGGGGCACTGAGACTTGAGCCTACAGTGGAGGGTGAGGAGATGGCGGAGGATGAGGAGGCCGAGTCGCACGGTGTCACAGGCCCAACGGGCAGGGAGCGCGGAGGCCGAAGCGGCGTGACCTGTCCAAGTTGCTGCTGCTGCTGCAAAGGGACCACATTCACCCAGTGGGCCGTAAACAACATGTACTGTCCCTGACCGTAGTTACAGCTCCAGATGTTGGCGCTGCCATGCACTTTGCTACACACCGACAGGCTCAAGGACTGGCCCACCTTCTGTTCAACAAAAGTGTGCAGCGCTGATACTGCCTTCTTGGCAAAGAAATGACTCTCCACCTCGGCTCGGCACAAGCCATCAGTTCTCTGAAAGGTGCAGATTCCACCACCTGAAAAGGGAGCGACTGCAGCACCAGCAACTTGGACAGGAGCACATTCAGCTTCTGCACCGTAGGATGAGTGGGCGCATACTGCTGTCTCTTGGACATGGCTTCGCTGATGGATTGCTGGCGGGATGCATGACTTGGAGGAGGAGGAGGAGCAGGAGCGACAGAGGATGGGTATGACGCACAGCTGCCTTCGGCTGAGGTGCTGGAGCCTTGGCTGGCAGAAATTGGGAGCGGCGTGCCACTTGGTGAGGAAGCAGACTAGACCACCCCTTGGGAGCCTCGGTTCTCCCAGGTCGCTTTATGGTGACGCATCATATGTTGACGCAGGGCCGTGGTGCAAACCAAAGAGCACCTGCCAGCAGTAAGACTATGCACAGCAAAAGTGTCTTTATCAGGCCTAATTTCTATTAGAATAAGTGCAAATGGTTATGGTATTAAATAGAGGCTGGTGTAGTCACAGAATGGGATGCCCCAAAAACCAGAGAGCACCTGGCAGCAGTAAGACTATGCACAGCAAAAGTGTCTTTATCAGGCCTAATTTCTATTAGAATAAGTGCAAATGGTTATGGTATTAAATAGAGGCTGGTGTAGTCATAGAATGGGATGCCCCAAAAACCAGAGAGCACCTGGCAGCAGTAAGACTATGCACAGCAAAAGTGTCTTTATCAGGCCTAATTTCTATTAGAATAAGTGCAAATGGTTATGGTATTAAATAGAGGCTGGTGTAGTCACAGAATGGGATGCTCCAAAAACCAGAGAGCACCTGGCAGCAGTAAGACTATGCACAGCAAAAGTGTCTTTATCAGGCCTAATTTCTATTAGAATAAGTGCAAATGGTTATGGTATTAAATAGAGGCTGGTGTAGTCACAGAATGGGATGCCCCAAAAACCAGAGAGCACCTGGCAGCAGTAAGACTATGCACAGCAAAAGTGTCTTTATCAGGCCTAATTTCTATTAGAATAAGTGCAAATGGTTATGGTATTAAATAGAGGCTGGTGTAGTCACAGAATGGGATGCTCCAAAAACCAGAGAGCACCTGGCAGCAGTAAGACTATGCACAGCAAAAGTGTCTTTATCAGGCCTAATTTCTATTAGAATAAGTGCAAATGGTTATGGTATTAAATAGAGGCTGGTGTAGTCACAGAATGGGATGCCCCAAAAACCAGAGAGCACCTGGCAGCAGTAAGACTATGCACAGCAAAAGTGTCTTTATCAGGCCTAATTTCTATTAGAATAAGTGCAAATGGCTATGGTATTAAATAGAGGCTGGTGTAGTCACAGAATGGGATGCCCCAAAAACCAGAGAGCACCTGGCAGCAGTAAGACTATGCACAGCAAAAGTGTCTTTATCAGGCCTAATTTCTATTAGAATAAGTGCAAATGGTTATGGTATTAAATAGAGGCTGGTGTAGTCACAGAATGGGATGCCCCAAAAACCAGAGAGCACCTGGCAGCAGTAAGACTATGCACAGCAAAAGTGTCTTTAATAGGCCTAATTTCTATTAGTATAAGTGCAAATGGTTATGGTATTAAATAGAGGCTGGTGTAGTCACAGAATGGGATGCCCCAAAAACCAGAGAGCACCTGGCAGCAGCAATACTATGCACAGCAAAAGTGTCTTTATCAGGCCTAATTTCTATTAGAATAAGTGCAAATGGTTATGGTATTAAATAGAGGCTGGTGTAGTCACAGAATGGGATGCCCCAAAAACCAGAGAGCACCTGGCAGCAGTAAGACTATGCACAGCAAAAGTGTCTTCATGAGGCCTAATTTCTATTAGAATAAGTGCAAATGGTTATGGTATTAAATAGAGGCTGGTGTAGTCACAGAATGGGATGCCCCAAAAACCAGAGAGCACCTGGCAGCAGTAATACTATGCACAGCAAAAGTGTCTTTATCAGGCCTAATTCCTATTAGAATAAGTGCAAATGGTTATGGTATTAAATAGAGGCTGGTGTAGTCACAGAATGGGATGCCCCAAAAACCAGAGAGCACCTGGCAGCAGTAAGACTATGCACAGCAAAAGTGTCTTTATCAGGCCTAATTTCTATTAGAATAAGTGCAAATGGTTATGGTATTAAATAGAGGCTGGTGTAGTCACAGAATGGGATGCCCCAAAAACCAGAGAGCACCTGGCAGCAGTAAGACTATGCACAGCAAAAGTGTCTTTATCAGGCCTAATTTCTATTAGAATAAGTGCAAATGGTTATGGTATTAAATAGAGGCTGGTGTAGTCACAGAATGGGATGCCCCAAAAACCAGAGAGCACCTGGCAGCAGTAAGACTATGCACAGCAAACGTGTCTTTATCAGGCCTAATTTCTATTAGAATAAGTGCAAATGGTTATGGTATTAAATAGAGGCTGGTGTAGTCACAGAATGGGATGCCCCAAAAACCAGAGAGCACCTGGCAGCAGTAAGACTATGCACAGCAAAAGTGTCTTTATCAGGCCTAATTTCTATTAGAATAAGTGCAAATGGTTATGGTATTAAATAGAGGCTGGTGTAGTTACAGAATGGGATGCTCCAAAAACCAGAGAGCACCTGGCAGCAGTAAGACTATGCACAGCAAAAGTGTCTTTATCAGGCCTAATTTCTATTAGAATAAGTGCAAATGGTTATGGTATTAAATAGAGGCTGGTGTAGTCACAGAATGGGATGCCCCAAAAACCAGAGAGCACCTGGCAGCAGTAAGACTATGCACAGCAAAGGTGTCTTTATCAGGCCTAATTTCTATTAGAATAAGTGCAAATGGTTATGGTATTAAATAGAGGCTGGTGTAGTCACAGAATGGGATGCCCCAAAAACCAGAGAGCACCTGGCAGCAGTAAGACTATGCACAGCAAAAGTGTCTTTATCAGGCCTAATTTCTATTAGAATAAGTGCAAATGGTTATGGTATTAAATAGAGGCTGGTGTAGTCACAGAATGGGATGCCCCAAAAACCAGAGAGCACCTGGCAGCAGTAAGACTATGCACAGCAAAAGTGTCTTTATCAGGCCTAATTTCTATTAGAATAAGTGCAAATGGTTATGGTATTAAATAGAGGCTGGTGTAGTCACAGAATGGGATGCCCCAAAAACCAGAGAGCACCTGGCAGCAGTAAGACTATGCACAGCAAAAGTGTCTTTATCAGGCCTAATTTCTATTAGAATAAGTGCAAATGGTTATGGTATTAAATAGAGGCTGGTGTAGTCACAGAATGGGATGCCCCAAAAACCAGAGAGCACCTGGCAGCAGTAAGACTATGCACAGCAAAAGTGTCTTTATCAGGCCTAATTTCTATTAGAATAAGTGCAAATGGTTATGGTATTAAATAGAGGCTGGTGTAGTCACAGAATGGGATGCCCCAAAAACCAGAGAGCACCTGGCAGCAGTAAGACTATGCACAGCAAAAGTGTCTTTATCAGGCCTAATTTCTATTAGAATAAGTGCAAATGGTTATGGTATTAAATAGAGGCTGGTGTAGTCACAGAATGGGATGCTCCAAAAACCAGAGAGCACCTGGCAGCAGTAAGACTATGCACAGCAAAAGTGTCTTTATCAGGCCTAATTTCTATTAGAATAAGTGCAAATGGTTATGGTATTAAATAGAGGCTGGTGTAGTCACAGAATGGGATGCCCCAAAAACCAGAGAGCACCTGGCAGCAGTAAGACTATGCACAGCAAAAGTGTCTTTATCAGGCCTAATTTCTATTAGAATAAGTGCAAATGGCTATGGTATTAAATAGAGGCTGGTGTAGTCACAGAATGGGATGCCCCAAAAACCAGAGAGCACCTGGCAGCAGTAAGACTATGCACAGCAAAAGTGTCTTTATCAGGCCTAATTTCTATTAGAATAAGTGCAAATGGTTATGGTATTAAATAGAGGCTGGTGTAGTCACAGAATGGGATGCCCCAAAAACCAGAGAGCACCTGGCAGCAGTAAGACTATGCACAGCAAAAGTGTCTTTAATAGGCCTAATTTCTATTAGTATAAGTGCAAATGGTTATGGTATTAAATAGAGGCTGGTGTAGTCACAGAATGGGATGCCCCAAAAACCAGAGAGCACCTGGCAGCAGCAATACTATGCACAGCAAAAGTGTCTTTATCAGGCCTAATTTCTATTAGAATAAGTGCAAATGGTTATGGTATTAAATAGAGGCTGGTGTAGTCACAGAATGGGATGCCTCAAAAACCAGAGAGCACCTGGCAGCAGTAAGACTATGCACAGCAAAAGTGTCTTTATCAGGCCTAATTTCTATTAGAATAAGTGCAAATGGCTATGGTATTAAATAGAGGCTGGTGTAGTCACAGAATGGGATGCCCCAAAAACCAGAGAGCACCTGGCAGCAGTAAGACTATGCACAGCAAAAGTGTCTTTACCAGGCCTAATTTCTATTAGAATAAGTGCAAATGGTTATGGTATTAAATAGAGGCTGGTGTAGTCACAGAATGGGATGCCCCAAAAACCAGAGAGCACCTGGCAGCAGTAAGACTATGCACAGCAAAAGTGTCTTTATCAGGCCTAATTTCTATTAGAATAAGTGCAAATGGTTATGGTATTAAATAGAGGCTGGTGTAGTCACAGAATGGGATGCCCCAAAAACCAGAGAGCACCTGGCAGCAGTAAGACTATGCACAGCAAAAGTGTCTTTATCAGGCCTAATTTCTATTAGAATAAGTGCAAATGGTTATGGTATTAAATAGAGGCTGGTGTAGTCACAGAATGGGATGCCCCAAAAACCAGAGAGCACCTGGCAGCAGTAAGACTATGCACAGCAAAAGTGTCTTTATCAGGCCTAATTTATATTAGAATAAGTGCAAATGGTTATGGTATTAAATAGAGGCTGGTGTAGTCACAGAATGGGATGCTCCAAAAACCAGAGAGCACCTGGCAGCAGTAAGACTATGCACAGCAAAAGTGTCTTTATCAGGCCTAATTTCTATTAGAATAAGTGCAAATGGTTATGGTATTAAATAGAGGCTGGTGTAGTCACAGAATGGGATGCCCCAAAAACCAGAGAGCACCTGGCAGCAGTAAGACTATGCACAGCAAAAGTGTCTTTATCAGGCCTAATTTCTATTAGAATAAGTGCAAATGGCTATGGTATTAAATAGAGGCTGGTGTAGTCACATAATGGGATGCCCCAAAAACCAGAGAGCACCTGGCAGCAGTAAGACTATGCACAGCAAAAGTGTCTTTATCAGGCCTAATTTCTATTAGAATAAGTGCAAATGGTTATGGTATTAAATAGAGGCTGGTGTAGTCACAGAATGGGATGCCCCAAAAACCAGAGAGCACCTGGCAGCAGTAAGACTATGCACAGCAAAAGTGTCTTTATCAGGCCTAATTTCTATTAGAATAAGTGCAAATGGTTATGGTATTAAATAGAGGCTGGTGTAGTCACAGAATGGGATGCCCAAAAACCAGAGAGCACCTGGCAGCAGTAAGACTATGCACAGCAAAAGTGTCTTTATCAGGCCTAATTTCTATTAGAATAAGTGCAAATGGTTATGGTATTAAATAGAGGCTGGTGTAGTCACAGAATGGGATGCCCCAAAAACCAGAGAGCACCTGGCAGCAGTAAGACTATGCACAGCAAAAGTGTCTTTATCAGGCCTAATTTCTATTAGAATAAGTGCAAATGGTTATGGTATTAAATAGAGGCTGGTGTAGTCACAGAATGGGATGCCCAAAAACCAGAGAGCACCTGGCAGCAGTAAGACTATGCACAGCAAAAGTGTCTTTATCAGGCCTAATTTCTATTAGAATAAGTGCAAATGGTTATGGTATTAAATAGAGGCTGGTGTAGTCACAGAATGGGATGCCCCAAAAACCAGAGAGCACCTGGCAGCAGTAAGACTATGCACAGCAAAAGTGTCTTTATCAGGCCTAATTTCTATTAGAATAAGTGCAAATGGCTATGGTATTAAATAGAGGCTGGTGTAGTCACAGAATGGGATGCCCCAAAAACCAGAGAGCACCTGGCAGCAGTAAGACTATGCACAGCAAAAGTGTCTTTATCAGGCCTAATTTCTATTAGAATAAGTGCAAATGGTTATGGTATTAAATAGAGGCTGGTGTAGTCACAGAATGGGATGCCCCAAAAACCAGAGAGCACCTGGCAGCAGTAAGACTATGCACAGCAAAAGTGTCTTTATCAGGCCTAATTTCTATTAGAATAAGTGCAAATGGTTATGGTATTAAATAGAGGCTGGTGTAGTCACAGAATGGGATGCTCCAAAAACCAGAGAGCACCTGGCAGCAGTAAGACTATGCACAGCAAAAGTGTCTTTATCAGGCCTAATTTCTATTAGAATAAGTGCAAATGGTTATGGTATTAAATAGAGGCTGGTGTAGTCACAGAATGGGATGCCCCAAAAACCAGAGAGCACCTGGCAGCAGTAAGACTATGCACAGCAAAAGTGTCTTTATCAGGCCTAATTTCTATTAGAATAAGTGCAAATGGCTATGGTATTAAATAGAGGCTGGTGTAGTCACAGAATGGGATGCCCCAAAAACCAGAGAGCACCTGGCAGCAGTAAGACTATGCACAGCAAAAGTGTCTTTATCAGGCCTAATTTCTATTAGAATAAGTGCAAATGGTTATGGTATTAAATAGAGGCTGGTGTAGTCACAGAATGGGATGCCCCAAAAACCAGAGAGCACCTGGCAGCAGTAAGACTATGCACAGCAAAAGTGTCTTTATAGGCCTAATTTCTATTAGAATAAGTGCAAATGGTTATGGTATTAAATAGAGGCTGGTGTAGTCACAGAATGGGATGCCCCAAAAACCAGAGAGCACCTGGCAGCAGCAATACTATGCACAGCAAAAGTGTCTTTATGAGGCCTAATTTCTATTAGAATAAGTGCAAATGGTTATGGTATTAAATAGAGGCTGGTGTAGTCACAGAATGGGATGCCCCAAAAACCAGAGAGCACCTGGCAGCAGTAAGACTATGCACAGCAAAAGTGTCTTTATCAGGCCTAATTTCTATTAGAATAAGTGCAAATGGTTATGGTATTAAATAGAGGCTGGTGTAGTCACAGAATGGGATGCCCCAAAAACCAGAGAGCACCTGGCAGCAGTAAGACTATGCACAGCAAAAGTGTCTTTATCAGGCCTAATTTCTATTAGAATAAGTGCAAATGGTTATGGTATTAAATAGAGGCTGGTGTAGTCACAGAATGGGATGCTCCAAAAACCAGAGAGCACCTGGCAGCAGTAAGACTATGCACAGCAAAAGTGTCTTTATCAGGCCTAATTTCTATTAGAATAAGTGCAAATGGTTATGGTATTAAATAGAGGCTGGTGTAGTCACAGAATGGGATGCCCAAAAACCAGAGAGCACCTGGCAGCAGTAAGACTATGCACAGCAAAAGTGTCTTTATCAGGCCTAATTTCTATTAGAATAAGTGCAAATGGCTATGGTATTAAATAGAGGCTGGTGTAGTCACAGAATGGGATGCCCCAAAAACCAGAGAGCACCTGGCAGCAGTAAGACTATGCACAGCAAAAGTGTCTTTATCAGGCCTAATTTCTATTAGAATAAGTGCAAATGGTTATGGTATTAAATAGAGGCTGGTGTAGTCACAGAATGGGATGCCCAAAAACCAGAGAGCACCTGGCAGCAGTAAGACTATGCACAGCAAAAGTGTCTTTAATAGGCCTAATTTCTATTAGTATAAGTGCAAATGGTTATGGTATTAAATAGAGGCTGGTGTAGTCACAGAATGGGATGCCCCAAAAACCAGAGAGCACCTGGCAGCAGCAATACTATGCACAGCAAAAGTGTCTTTATCAGGCCTAATTTCTATTAGAATAAGTGCAAATGGTTATGGTATTAAATAGAGGCTGGTGTAGTCACAGAATGGGATGCCCCAAAAACCAGAGAGCACCTGGCAGCAGTAAGACTATGCACAGCAAAAGTGTCTTCATGAGGCCTAATTTCTATTAGAATAAGTGCAAATGGTTATGGTATTAAATAGAGGCTGGTGTAGTCACAGAATGGGATGCCCCAAAAACCAGAGAGCACCTGGCAGCAGTAATACTATGCACAGCAAAAGTGTCTTTATCAGGCCTAATTTCTATTAGAATAAGTGCAAATGGTTATGGTATTAAATAGAGGCTGGTGTAGTCACAGAATGGGATGCCCCAAAAACCAGAGAGCACCTGGCAGCAGTAAGACTATGCACAGCAAAAGTGTCTTTATCAGGCCTAATTTCTATTAGAATAAGTGCAAATGGTTATGGTATTAAATAGAGGCTGGTGTAGTCACAGAATGGGATGCCCCAAAAACCAGAGAGCACCTGGCAGCAGTAAGACTATGCACAGCAAACGTGTCTTTATCAGGCCTAATTTCTATTAGAATAAGTGCAAATGGTTATGGTATTAAATAGAGGCTGGTGTAGTCACAGAATGGGATGCCCCAAAAACCAGAGAGCACCTGGCAGCAGTAAGACTATGCACAGCAAAAGTGTCTTTATCAGGCCTAATTTCTATTAGAATAAGTGCAAATGGTTATGGTATTAAATAGAGGCTGGTGTAGTTACAGAATGGGATGCTCCAAAAACCAGAGAGCACCTGGCAGCAGTAAGACTATGCACAGCAAAAGTGTCTTTATCAGGCCTAATTTCTATTAGAATAAGTGCAAATGGT